>CM076572.1:1421170066-1421339963 GCA_034641835.2 Pinus albicaulis | reverse complement strand
ATAGTGGAGTTGTGTTATGTTTATTTTAGTTGAACTGGTTGAGATTAGTTTAACTAGCTAATCAATTAGTTATGAGTGAAGTGAATTAAATATTATTTAATTCATTAATTAGTAACTCATTATTCAACTCAAGAACACATCAGTTCACTACAGTGCATGATCAGTTCAGTGGAGACCAGGGAAAGAGGTAGATGAAAGGGTGGAGTTAGCTATCAGTGGCGACATCAGTTGTGCATGAGATTTGCACCACACTTGGAGGATTTGTCCATGAAAATTGCGTAGTCAAGCCAAGGAGATTCGAACCTTGGATCTCTATATAGACGGGCATGGATTGCGCAATAGAGGCAAGGCAATTGGCGGTGAGTTTTGAACTAGTAACCTGTTCAAAACTGAGCTAGATTGTGGGTAACTGTATGAGAAAGTACTGAGTACTTGTGAGGAGTATTGTACTGAGTTTGTTACATGATTTCTCCATTATAATATACACAATAGTTGCGGGGTTTTCAGCTATAAGCTTTCCCCATACATATTGTGTTAATGTGTATGATGATTTGATGTGTTATCGCTTGATTTTATTTCCACATGTTTGATGATCTGAGTGGAAGAGATTATGTGTTGCATATAAATTCGAATTGTATGTGATCAAGATAGTCTCGGTGGATAATTAATCATTATTCGGCAAATTTCTCTTAGTAGCGATTTTGCGGGTGGAGATTTGGAAGGAGAGAGCCCTTCTTGTGCCTTGAATCCGAAGGTAGAACGGCGGTCGAGAGAGGAAGGACGCGGAGATCCGGCGGGAGACGCGGTCCCCGGAATAGTGAGGACGGCGGTCAGTTTGTCCGGGCGAGAGGACGCGGAGTACGAGAGGGTATTAGCGGAGATCCGAGACTTGGGGGACACGGATACGGAGAACTGTGAGATCCCGATCTTGGAGGGGCAGCAGTCTGAGGAGATATTAGCGGAGATCTGGCAGCCAGGGTGCGGTCTGGAGAGAGGAATACTATCAGATCCAGCCTTGGAGGATACAGATCTGAGGAGATATTGGCAGATCCAGCCTAGATCTGAAGAGATAGCAGCAGATCTGGCCTTGGAGGACGCAGATCTGGAGTGATAGGACGCAGATCTGGATTGGGAGGCTTCAGATCCAGCAGATCTGAGCATAGAGGACGCAGATCCAGTCAGGGGGGACGCTGATCTGATGAGCAGGGTCATGTGAGTGGGGCTTGACAACGTTTTTCAGTGTTTCCAGCCTTGAGGAGTTGATCATTTCATCTGGAGGTTTTGTGGCCAGCATTTCATCTGTCTTCTGCGCTGTCACTAGCAGAGACAACGTTTTTATTGGTGAGGGTTTGGAGGATTGAGATCAGCCATCTTCTAGTCTTCAGCTCATAGTTCCATTGCATTCCAGCAGCAGCTCTTCATAGCATGTCTTCAGCCAGCTAGGACGCTGTCCTTATTTGCAGCCATTATTTGTTCTGAGAGGGTCTCCACTTGCCTAGGGCAAGGATAGGTGCACTCATCCTGATTATCTTGTACTCCTCTCTATGTATTCTCAGATTAATAAAATGGCTTAGTTTTCTGGCATTCTATGTGTACTTGTTCCATGATCTGGTTCCAGCATTGTATTTTCTATATCTGTCTGGCATATTTCTGTGTATTACTGGTTATTTCCCTTTGGGGATATTACATTGGTTTTGCAACAGTAAGTGGCTGGCGGGGACCACCGGGGCGATAAGTTGTGCGCCGTCGATCTGCAGATTAGATCGACGGTGGAGAGTGACTAGAGCTTTTACACCGGCGGAAAAAATTTAGGATATAATAAAACCGACAAATTTATATAAAACTAAGGTTTAAAATTCGGGGGCGAAATATTAATTTGAAGCGGATAGGCGCCCAACTGTGGGGCCGTGGGTTATTTGGACAATAATATGACCGGGGGTTTATGGAGGAAGGGGCTAATCGCAATCGGGCGATGCGATATGCGCTTGGAAGGCTAGCGCTTGGTTCTAGCACTAAGGTGTATGGAGGGGAAGGGTTAAAGACTTAGCCCAAGGGGCTTAAGTCTATAATATATAAAAAATATGATTTTTATAGATATTCAATGATTTTCAAAGGATTTGGGGGTTTCGGTATAGTTTAAAAATGAGTTTTAAACTATGGAAAATGATTTTCATGAATGGAAGAAGGAGAATCATGAAAATAGAGGGATTTATGGAGGTAAAAGGGGTAAAAATGAAGGTTAGTTTTGTGGTGGAGGGAAGGGAAAAAATGTGGTTTTGTAGCAGTTTTTCTTCATGTAATGACAACAAAATTTTTGAGTTGAAAAGGGGGAAAAATAGTGACGATTATCCAAAGGATAGGATATTATCAAAAGTCTTTAAGCATCATCAATTTTAGCAGTGAAATTGTTTCTTGAAGGCTATCCAAAATCATTTAGCCACCACTTGATATGACAAAATTTATAGGTGGCTAACAGTGGCTCCACTTGGGGATGGTGCCTTCTTGAAGGCATCAAGAACTTCAGACTTGCATTCTCTTTGGGAGGTTGATCAGTGCCTGATCCCTTGGGCTACCTTTCTTTCTGTGGATGATATTCTTTTGTTCTGAAAACATATTAGAAACGATACAACAATGGATCTCCATCAATACAATCTTTCTACCTACCCAATCCTACTAATCTAACATTTTTTCTTCTTTAGAGTGCACTTGGATTGGCAAACTCTTTCACAACATTTTATTCTTTTGAAAGCAGGAAATCTAATCTACTTCTACTCCTTATTTCTCCATGGACTCAGATTAAACAGTTGAGCCCATATGATTCTCTACCTAATCTTCTGTCTGCTAGGATTAAACTGTCCAACAGACATCACTCTTTTAAATTCTACAACATAAATTTAAAAACAACCAAGTCAAGATTAAGCTGTTTGACTTGCTGTGATCTATGGCATAAAACAAGCTGCTCATAGACATCTGTTTTGCAGAAAATTTTAAAACAAAAATGGAAGGCTTGAGATTTGAAATTTTAAAGCATTTCCTTCATCTTTTTCACAGCTTTGTTTTGATTTTTGTTTGAGCAGTTCTTTCTTTGATCAACTAGTTCAAATTTTGAGCTAATTGGAACCAGATTTACATCTTTTTGACTAAGAAATTAAAACAGATTTGAGTCATTCTCTTTGGAAACTTAGGTTCAGAGTTTGAGCATGTTTGAACCTTTAATTTTTATCCTAATCTATCTACTGATAAGCCAAGATTAAACAGTTTGGCAAATCGAATTCACTATCCTATCATCAGAAAATGTAATGCTAATTAGCCAAGATTAAGTTGTTTGACTAACTAGAAGTTTGTTCTTCAGGAGTGGCATTTGAGCTTGCACACTTTCAGATTTGTTTCTCTTTTTTGGTATGGGGCTATAACTTTATTGTTTTTGACAATCTGCCCTCTTTTTTTTTTTTCTCTGTTTTTGTATTTTTGATTTTCATAACTTTGAATGCAATGTTCAGACTATGATATTTATAATGACAAAATAGAATGCTTTGAAACTTATGATTCTTGGCAGAAATAATGCTTTAGCATTCTGCCATTGACAGGGCCTCCATACAAATCTTCTCCATTCAATTCTTTCAAGAAAAATGCATTGTGACCCCTTTCAGCATGAACAATATAGGGACCTTTCCACAAGTTCTCAAACTTGCCATGTTTTCCCTTCTCTTCTCTCCTTGAATCCCATTTAAGAATAACATTTCCAACTTGGAAATTGTTTGCCTTAGTCCTTTTATCAAATAGCTTCTTCATATTTTCTTGGACTAACTGTGTTCTTTCATAGACTTCCTCTCTGGTCTGCTGTAAATGGATTGTTTGGTTGATTCTTCTCTGTATATCATTCTCTTCAATCTGCACTTCTTGAAGGAGTTTCATGACTAGAACTCCTAATGAGGTGGGAAAAACTGCGTCCATACCATAGACTCGCTGATAGGGGGACATATTTACTGATTTCTTTGTAGTTAACCTATCAGCCCATAAGGCATGAACCAGTTTACTGTGCCATGATTTTTTATTTTGTTCCAACAGTTTTTTGATGATATTGATGAGACTCTTGTTGGAAGATTCAGCTAATCCATTTCCTTGGGGATAGTAAGCAGTGGAATGGCCCAAGGTTATGTGGTATTTGTAACAGAAATCAACCATCTTTTTAGATTTAAAAGCAGCAGCGTTGTCTGTTATGATTTTTCTGGGACAACCAAATCTGGATAGGATATTTGTTTCAAGAAATTTGATAATGACAGAGTCATTAGCATTCCTGGAGGGTATAGCTTCTATCCACATGGTAAAGAAGTCAGTGGCTGTGAGGATCCACTTATGTTGAGCTGAAGAGGATGGTTGAATTTCCCCAATGAAGTCTAAACCCCATTGTTGAAAAGGTGCCTCAACTTTGATAGGATGTAGGGGTAAGGGAAGAAGTTTTCTTTTGCCATCAAAGATTTGACACTTATGGCAAGACATGACCAAATTCTGAGTGTCTGGGAAAAGGGTAGGCCAATAGTAACCAGATCTAAGAATTTTGTTCGCTGTGGCCTTCCAGTAGAGGTGTCCTCCACATTCTCCGTCATGCAACTCATGCATGATTTTTCCTGCATCATCTTCAAGTAAACATTTAAGAAAAATTCCAACAACATTTTTCCAATATAATACCCCATCTAAAATGCAAAAACTCAAAGCTTTTTGTTTCAAAAATCTAGCTTTAGTTTTAGACAAAGGAGGGGCATTTAAATATAAAAGCACATAAATAATGTCAGCATACCAAGGAGAATTTAGAAATGTTTCTTCAATAAAAGGAGCCGCGGATTCTTCTATTTCTTCCAACACATCTACCATGTTCATGTCTAGTGCTTGGAAGTTAGACTCAGCCATAAGTTTTGCTAATCGCTGCCCTTTAACTAGTTTGGTGGGCCTGATTTCTAAGTCATACTCAAGAATAGTTGCAATCCATTTTCCCCTTTTACCATCAGGGTCTTGACTTAGAATGTCCTTGACAACAGTATGTGGAACAAAAGCAATTATGTGAGAGTGTAAAATATAGACCCTAAAATCCTTTAAAGTTTTCACTAATGCTAAGGCTTGCTTCTCCATGATGTTATATTTGAGAGGAGCATGTCTTAAAGCCCTATTAAAGAAGGATATTGGTTGTTCTTGCCCCAAGTCATTCTTTTGAAGTAAAACTGCAGCTATTGTATGCTCAGATGCAAAAGAAAAGATATAAAAGTCTTTGGTGAAATCTGGACTAATCAGGACTGGTGTTTGAGTAAGAGCTTGTTTGACCAAGTCGAATGGTTGTTTAGCTGGTAAAGTCCATTTTACACCTACATCTTTCTTAAGCATGTTTGTTATGTTTTTTAATAGCTCAACAAGGTTGGGGATGAACCTCCTCAGAAAATTAATCTTTCCAATGAAAGATTGTAATTCTTTGAGGCTTCTTGGATGACTGATTTGTAATATACCATCTATCCTTGTAGGGTCTATTTTGATTCCCTCTTCCGAAATTATATGGCCAAGAAGTTTACCTTCTTGGAGACCAAAGAGTGTTTTCTTGGGATTCAATGATAAGCCAAATTTCCTACACTTCTCAAAAACTTTTCTCAGGTGAATCAAATGTTCCTTATCAGTTTTTGAGAAAACGGTTATGTCATCAAGGTAAATGATTATGAAATAGCCAATATCTTCAGAGAAGGCTATGTCCATGGCCCTTTGGAAGGTGGCCCCTGCATTTATTAATCCGAAAGGCATTTTGACATACATAAAGGTGCCCCAAGGTGTGGTAAAAGCAGTTTTGATTTGATCACTTGGGAGCACTAACACCTGGTTGTAACCCGAGAACCCATCTAAGAGGGATATCCTTTTTGACCCAACCACCCTTTGAAGTATATGGTCCATCTTGGGTAAGGGGTAGTTGTCTTTTAAAGAGGCTCTGTTTAAATTTCTGAAGTCAATACAGAGCCTGATTTCCCCTGTTTTCTTTCTAACAGAAACCAAGTTTGATACCCACTTTGAATATCTAATTGTTATAATGATCCCAGCAGCATGCATCATTTCAATTTCTGCCTTAACTAAAGGTAATAAAACAGGGTTTATTCTCCTTATTTTTTGTTTAAAAGGCTTTTGATTTTCTTTGAGAGGGATTTTGTGCTGAATGATGCTGGTATCATAGGATTTCAGGTCTTTGTAACCCCAAGCAAAAACATCTTTAAATTCTTTGAATAGTCCTATGTATTGCAATTTTATGTGAGATGGGAGAGTGCTAGACAGTTTGATCATCTTGGGTTCTGCTAGACTGCCTATGTTATGCTCTTCTACATTCGTTTCCACAGGCTCAATTCTTGGTTCTTTGGCTACATCGTTAAAATCAAAAAAGTGTTCTAAAGGTGCTAGACCTCTTGGAATTTTATCATTTTTGCATTGTAAAACTTCCAAGTTTTCTTGGTCTGCGTTGTCAGTTATCTCTGCTTCAAAAGGATTCTCATAATGATTTATATCAGCAATATATGTCATTTCAACTTCTGGGATTTGTTCAATATACAAACCATTTTCTTTATGGCTGGTTTCTGATATTGGTATGCTGAAATCATTTTCTGATTTCAAGAAATCATCTATGTGTTTGTTAGAATCAAACACTTGCCAATGATCTTCGTTATCAGGCACAACAGGCCTGTGTTTTACCTTTACGCTAAGCTGTTCATTAATCTCAGGTATTTGGCAGTTGCTGGCATTGAAGGCGAGTTCATTTGCTAGACGATTTAGTGCTCTTGGAATAAAAATAAGTTCATGCTTTTCAAAGGTTTTCAATATATCAAGGGCAGCGTTCCGATATTCCCTAAGCCTTGGATTTCTAGCTGAGTACTCTCCTTTGATTTGTCTTATGATAAGTTTAGAATCTCCTAGGATTGATATCCTTTGGGCGTCTAATTGTTTAAGCAATTGTAAGCCCAGGAGGAGTGCTTCATACTCAGCAATATTGTTAGTGCATGGGAAATCTAATTTATATGAAAAACTCTGATTCGTATTTTGAATCCAAACACCTGCCCCTGCACTTGTTTTATTACAAGATCCATCAAAATTTATAGTCCACAGTATGTTTGACTCATTTTCATTTTCTTGTTGCTGTTGATTGTCAATATTTTGAATTTGATTGAAGGGAAGACTTGATTGTTCTAGTGAAGTGATTGGGTCTATGTTTTCCTTATCTTGTTGAGTGATTTCATCTTCGTTACATAAGATAAAGGAATATAAACTTGATGAAATAGAATAGATTGGAGAGTTGTTTGGTTTGTCTATGTTGCTCACCATGTACTTCATGTGAGATCCCCTGTATAATCTTCTGTTTTGGTTAAAAACGGGAATGGTGGCATAAGACATGTCCATTTGAAGGCTTCCTTGAAGTTTGGCTCCCCATGATCTCGATAAGAGCATGCCATACTTAGGGGGAATGTCAGCTACCAATATGTCCATCACTAGACTCTTAGCGGGAATTTGAGCTAAATTAACACATAAATCTTTGATTAAACCCAAACATTTGACTCTACTTGAGTCAAAGGAATACAAATCTTTGTATGGTTTAGTAATCTCTAAGCCTAAGCTTTCCATTACCACCTTGGGTATTAGATTGTGTGAAGCTCCTGAATCTAACATGGCATTGTGTAAAATTTTCTCGTGTATGTTCAAGCTAACATAGAAGGGAGGGACAGCCCCTTCTTGGTATTTTCCTTCAACTTCTGGACCAAACAACAACTCAGGTTTGTCATTTGTCAAGTTTAAGGTGTCTGTATCACTTCCTAAGATCAAAGCTTTCAAAACTTGGTTTTTGTACACCTCTTGGGTTACTAGTTCAGCTAGGGGGATGGTAATTTTTATCTTAGCAATCTCTCCCTCAAGGCTGAAAGGAACAATTGACTTATTCATGTTTGCGTCCGTCCTTTCAATTGAATTATTTTCAGCAACTTTGATTTGCTGAACCTTGTTTGGGCTGGTAACTGGGATAGTTTTATTAGGACCACTAGCTGAAGTGCTAGGGGTACTCTGTTCAACATTTGGCTGGACACTTTTGTCTTTGTTTATGTCTGGTTTCTTGGTCACAATGTTGGTTTTTTCTGCTGTCTTTTTGGGTTGAGTTTCTGTGTTTTTCTGGACAGCAGAATTAGTGTTTTTGTCCTTTGAATTATCTATGTTGCCCTTGCTCCTAAGATCATACTGTTTGTGTACCTCCATGATTGCATTTTCAAACCCCAATCTATAGTCATCAAAATCTTCATGGGTGTTTGTACTTTGATCAGAAAAGAAACATCATCCCCACTGTCTGATCCAATCAAGTTTACATGAGATTCTCCCAACCTTTCCATCTCTCTATCTTCCTCATATTGATCTACATAGTTCTGTTGGAAGGGAGGTCTAATCTGTTGGTCACTTTCTTTTGGCTTATCTTGATTGTTTTCTCTTCTATAATTCTGATGTCTATTTCTGTTTTGGTTATTTTGAGGTTCTCATGGTGGCACTCTATCATTTAAGTTGATCTTTTCAAGCATCCTCTCCATCACCTTCACCAGGTTGTCAATTTTTGTGTCAGAAGTTCAGGTTGAGGGTATAAGGTCATCTTTATAAGTTACCCTCCTCTCTAACCTCAACCTATTTCTTTTCTCAATTATGTTTGCTTCTACGCTCACAGCTCCTTTCTGCATGTCTTCTAAGGTTAAGTAGTCTCTCTCCCTTAACTGATACATCATGTCAGCATCAAGGCCTTCGGGATACCTCACTAGGGCCATGCCTTGAGGAGGTTTCATGTGAGGTGGAAGAGCATTGTAAACGCTATTGAACCTAGTGGAGTAGTCATGAACACTCTCTCCTTGATTTCTCTTGAGGCTGCTATATTCTGCTAGTATTTGGAGAGGGTTCCTTTTGAGTTCCCATTTCTTGATGAATGTTTGATGCAAGGCAGGAAGATCATTTATGCTGTTAGGAGGTAAGTTTTTAAACCATTTCTTTACATCTCCTCCTAAACTTTGGGCGAAGATTCTCATCTTCACAGTTTCTTCTTCTATCTCCATGTAATCAAAAGCATCTTCCATCCTATCTACATGATGTTGGGCTGTTGTAGACTCTTTTCCAGTGAAGTGAGGGATTTTAGATTGGTAATCATTTGGTAAGGGAAGTAGAGGTTGTGGTAACACTAATGGGGCATACCATGTTGCCATGGCTGGAAATAAGGGTGGATTTACAGTAGTGAAAGTGGGCTGAATAGGAGTGTTTTGCACAATGGTAGTATGAATTGGAGTGGAAGAAAAACTTGGGTCAACAAACTGATTTTGAGCAGACTTGTTATGAAAACGGCTAAAGTGATAAAGAAGCTGGGGATCAAGAGGAGTGGAAGGTGAGGCTTCTCTACTGAAGCTTTGTTGCAAATCTGCAATATCAAGGTCAGTTTGGTTTAAGTCACCTTGAGATTTGGTTCTAAAGATGTTCTTTGTATGATGTAAATCAAAGTGTGAATCCTCTAAGACCACAAGGTTTTTAGGGACAGAATTTGTTCTTAAGAGGCTCCTATTAGCAGCTGAATTTCGAGAGTTAGAATTCTGCCACAAAATTCTCTCAGGATTGTCAACGATTAAAGGAGGATTTGGGTCTGGATGGGATCTAGTATTGATCCTATGTGAAGCCAGACTGCTTTTCAAAAAATGAGAGAGGTGGGGGTTTTAGGGACTGTTTTTGGAAGCTTCACCTCTCAGGATGTTTTGTCTAAAATGGGACTAGGCTTCTAAACTTTCTTCAAGGCTAGTTAACACAATCTTAAAGAGATTTGGGAACCTAGATGAGTAATAGGCCTACTTGGGCTAGTGGAGTCGCCAGGTGGAAACTTTTAGTTTTTTATGAAGGTAAGATATTGGATGGTTCCACCACCATGCTTATTATGAAGCCAAACTGAAATGTTTTTGGGTTTTTCTGAGTTTCTTGATTTTATAGGTTATGAGAGTGTCCTAAATCTGACTTAACACTTAGCTAGGGTGTCAAAACATACAGAGTTCACTCTTATGGCTTGGTAACTGAATCCTTCAAGGTTTGATAAGGTTCTAAGAGAATCCTAAGGGTTACTTAGTTTGTCACTGATTCAAAATAAGTCCTATCATGATTACCGTTATGCTTGGTAGTGCTTGAAGAAGGTTACTTATGTTATACTAGACAGTGAGTGTTTAATTTTAAAGATTTTACTCAGGGTCCCACCGTGATCGCCATTATGTTGGTGTCTCGTGTTTTGATAGTTTGGAAAATCAAAAGACAAGGCAACATCATAACCAATATTTAGAGTTACAGGATCTAGTCCTCCTGTTCTCAGAGAGGGATCTCTCAAATGTTTGTTTGCAAAGGTTTATCTTGTGTGCTTTGAGTATTGGTTTTAGACTAGTTATTAAGTGCAGGTGTTTGTTTATTTGTTTGTTTGAATTGATACAGTAGAACATGAAAGGTCTAGGAAAGATATATAGAATGGAGAAACATCTGGTTCATTGGGCAATGGGCTCAAGAAGAGGTCATAACATACTCATCAATGGATATGTGATATCAGAGGGCAAATCTAACTTGGCCGCAGGATCCTTTGTTTTTGGAATGAGATGAACATCAATGATTTGGAAAGAGAAATTTGATTCTCAATGAAGGGAACTTGAAAACATGACTTGAACAATAAAGAAATATTTGATAGACAGGGCTAACCATAAATTTTACAAACATTCTTTAAGCAAATAATGACTTCAAGACAACTTTCAAAATGAAATCTAAGATTCGGGGAACGCCCTATTTCCTCAAAGATTTTATTTCAAATGACTTAGAAAACATAAAAGATTTACTGGTAATTGCAGTCATAGAAGAGGGAACACCTAACACATCTATGATCACAACTATAAAAGACCTTTAAGACAATTGCTTAAGCAAGGACAAAGGGCAAGATCAGAACAAACCTCCTTGGCTCACTATAAACAGAGATACTTCAAAGGGAGACTTCAATAACAACCTTTAAGTGGTAACAGACAAGTAGGGAGAACCATAAGTCATGCTGAAACCAACTGTTCGAACTATTAAGGAAATAAACAAGCATGGGGACTAAAGAGAGAGATTAAAGACTCTAAAATACCTTAGCAGAAGAAAACATGAAACAGTGAAGGGTGAACAGGTCTAAGGTGCTTCCAGGAGTCATTTCTTAGCCTAAAACTTTCAACCTATTGTAGTAAGAAATTATGGAACAGAATGAAAACAGGAGAAAACATTAAACAGTTTAGAATATTTCACCAACAGCCAAGCTCATGGATCCAATGATAGAGCCTTCTCAGGAACAAGCATGCAACAACATCATCAAGGCTTCCAAGACTTCAATTTGTTCTTCAACTTCAACAGACTATGTATTATTTTAGAGAGTTTCAGTATTACATCTAGTGATCAACCAACCAACACTTTCTCATCTTCTCCAGTAGTATTTATAGAAAAATGAGGAGGTGAGATCTGATAAAGATCTCCAAAGATAATTAATACAGTGTTAATGGCTTCTTGGCCTTTGGGGGGCTCAATGAAGAAGCTTACATAGGTGTCCTCTGTATTAAATAATTTACATTAAGATTTAAGCTCGTTGGGAGCTCTTTTTGACTTTTGAGGCTCTGTGTGATGTCAAAATTGCTCTGCTGATATTTTGTCATTAATTTGTCTGCAGAATTTATTCTCTGGCTGCGTTGTGAAGCAGATATTTGGTCCTGATCAATAACTTCGGCCTCTGTTTGAATGCTTTGAGGCACAGGTGGCATCATGGTAGCTGGGAGGAAATTAATTTGCCTCAGCTGTGGCGGTGGAGGCTTTTCTGTTTGATAAAACGTTTTGATTTCCCTTTAACTGTCTTAATTGGGAGGATTAGGCTTTTGATAACCCATCTTAGCCGTGATCCCCACAAATTTGTCCTCAATCTCATGTTCTGGTGTGTTCCTGTCTTCCACATTGATACTCTTTGATTTGTGCTTGCTTTACTGTGATTTGCTGGTGTGCAGGGCTGCGCAGGGATGATATGGCATCAATGCTTTATGAATCATTGATGAAACGTGGAGCTATTTCCTGCGAATGGTTTCCTTTGGTGAATCGAAGGCGGGAGGATCGTCACCCTTTGCCTCTGAATTTTCTTCAGATATAGCGGAAAAACCTTTAAACCCTGCAAAAATACAAAAACGTTATGAAATCCTGCATGTATAGGTTAACTGCTTTGGAAGGACATGTGGAATGAGCGTGGCCGTTGGATGGCATCATCCAACGGTCGAGATTGATTAGAGGAGGTCAAAGGAGAGCGGAGGGGGAAATTAATTTGGAACCGTTGATCGCGCAGAGATCGACGGTCAGGAGTGAGGGTGACTGAACAACGTGAAGGGGTCACATTATTTAGAAAAATAAAATAAAAAACGGAACAAAGGTTTAAAACCTTTGTTTCGGCGAAAAAATGGTCGAAGATCATGTTCGGGGTTCGGGACGATCGTGGGCCGTCGGATGAGAGCGGCCCACAAGATCAACGGTGAAGATCATATATCAAAAACCTTATAAAACACACCCGGACATCAAAACTTTTTAATAAAACCATGCTGAATAAAGTTCCCGGGTCCGGATTTGTTGACTGTGCGAGGAACCAATGAAAACCCACTCCAATCCGATAATGCCGGGTGGATGCTGATGTGGCGCTAGGGATCGGGACGATGGAGTATGGGCCGTCGATTTGCGGATCAGATCGACGGCGGAAATTATTTTATGATTGCACCGTACCTGTGGTTATCGCACGGGCGTCTTCAGAGAGCGATCACCGTCCGATGAGCGGCTTCAGATCGGACATTGGACGTCAATATCGTGCCGGGTCCATGTCCGATCTTTACTGCGCGATGAGGGCGGTATTTGAGAATGGGCCCAAGACACATGTCGGCCGGTGTATGGAATTGCTGCGAAATAGAAAAAACTGCCCCCCTCTCAAAAGCGGTGCGATGAAATCCGCTTGGTTTTGCAACAGTAAGTGGCTGGCGGGGACCACTGGGGCGATAGGTTGCGCGCCATCGATCTGTAGATCAGATCGACAGTGGAGAGTGACTAGAGCTTTTACACCGGCAGAAAAACTTTAGGATATAATAAAACCGACAAATTTATATAGAACTAAGGTTTAAACTTCGGGGGCGAAATATTAATTTGAAGCGGATAGGCGCCCGACTGTGGGGTCGTGGGTTATTTGGACAATAATATGACCGAGGGTTTATGGAGGAAGGGGCTAATTGCAATCGGGCGATGCGATAAGCGCTTGGAAGGCTAGCGCTTGGTTCTAGCTCTAAGGTGTATGGAGGGGAAGGGTTAAAGACTTAGCCCAAGGGGCTTAAGTCTATAGTATATAAAAAATATGATTTTTATAGATATTCAATGATTTTCAAAGGATTTGGGGGTTTCGGTATAGTTTAAAAATGAGTTTTAAACTATGGAAAATGATTTTCATGAATGGAAGAAGGGGAATCATGAAAATAGAGGGATTTATGGAGGTAAAAGGGGTAAAAATGAAGGTTAGTTTTGTGGTGGAGGAAAGGGAAAAAATGTGATTTTGTAGCAGTTTTTCTTCATGTAATGACAACAGAATTTCTGAGTTGAAAAGGGGGAAAAGCAGTGACAATTATCCAAAGGATAGGATATTATCAAAAGTCTTTAAGCATCAACAATTTTAGCAGTGAAATTGTTTCTTGAAGGCTATCCAAAATCATTTAGCCACCACTTGATGTGACAGAATTTATAGGTGACTAACAGATCATCTTCATCGAAGGGAGCCTTCCTCTTTCCCTTGAACCTGTTGCTCCTTTGATTGTCATCACCATCGGGAGAATCCTTCTTGAAAGGACATTCTCTAGCATAGTGACCTGGCCTATGACAAGTGTAACACTTGCCCTTCTTTCCTTGTTCCCCTGCTCTTCCTTTGATCTTTGGACCACCAAAGTTTTTCTTTCTAGAATGAGCAGTGTAGGCAGCATTCCCTTCATTCTCATACTCCTTCATTCTTGTCTCTTCTTGAACGCATCTCGACAATACCTCGTCAAAGTCAGGTATCACATTATTATTGAAAATGGTAGTGTTGAACACATGCCATTCGGATGGAAGCCCTCCAAGTGCGGTGAGTACCATCTCTCGATCAGCTATTGTCTCGCCAATAACCAGCAAATTGTTCCTGATCTCGGTCAGCTTTAGAAAGTATGATTGGATAGACTCATCCCTGCCTTTCTTCAGATTCTTCAATTGATTCTTGAAGAATAGTACTTGATCCGCATTGTTGGCCTTGAACATCAGAATCAATTTATCATACATCTCTTTGGATGTGCCTAACTCAGAGATGTAGGCCACCAGACTTTTATGAATGGATTCCCTGATCATTAGCTTTGCTTTGATCTCCCCCTTCTTGTACTTTGTTTTGGCAGCAGCAGTAGCAGTGGATGGAGGTTCTTGGATTTTAGCCTGCACATAGTCCATGACATCTTGGTCTTCCAATTTGAGATCCAATATCATCTTCCAAGCATGGAAGTCATCCTTTCCAGTCAATTTGTCATCCTCCTTGAAGCCATAGTTTGTGGAACCCATTTTCTTCTTTGGTGATTGCTATAAATTAGGGTTTGTCTTCACCTCAGCTCTGATACCATGTAAATTTATGTAGATGTTCTATGCTTGATGCAACTTTACTTTTCACCACAACAATCACATAAACAATCAAGTAAAATGTTGATAGAACATACCAGTGGATCTATAGAAGACACACCAAAAACAGAAAAATGTGGTGGTGCATTACGGCGGTCAACAGGATGCTTCAACCAACAAAGTCTCTTTGGTCAGCCAACCCAGCATGTGTCACAACAGCCCTCAAAATAGCCACACGGTCAACTCAAAGTCAACCCCAAAAAAGTCAACGCTGCCCCAATGGCAGCAACACCAGCAACAACAGTAGCAACGACAGCAGCACCAACAACAACGGCAGCAACAACGGCAACAACGACAACAACAACGATAACAATGGCAACAACAACGGCAGCAACAACGGTAGAAAATGCAACAACAACGGCAACAACAATGTCTTCGTCCTTCTTTCCCACGTGTGAACTGAAACTGCCTCCAAGGAGCTCGAACCAATCAGAAGAGGAGAGATGATGTGTGAGGATGAGATGAGTGAAATGTCCTCCAACATTAACTCTATTTATATCAATCACTGAGGTGTGTGACACATTTGCTGGGGGTGTAAAACCTTAAGGCTGACCTGCACATATTTGAAATTATTAAAAATAAATTCAAAATAAATGTTCTGCTCATCGGATTAAGATCAATTTTAGATCAATCTTACACCTCTTCGAAAGAGGAACCCAATAAAAATATTGGTATCTTCATTTGAGCATCACAACATGGAGTTTGGACCTAGTTGTCCAATTTTAACAGTCACGAAGCCATAAAGGTCTCCTTTTAGGAGGAGGATCACATGGATGAGGATCCAAAGGATCCATGGGCTCGATGGGTTCATCAACAAGCTCACTTTTAGCTTAAGGATCTTCTTGTATTTCAAATACATCATCTTGACTATCAACATTAGCAGAAGGAAGGGCAATGTCTCTTGCTTTTCCAAGAGCTGCATCTTCATCATATGTTACATCCTTGCTAAATTCTATATTTCTTTGACCAGGTATTGTTAAAATTGGCAACTAGGGTCAAATTCCACCTTGGGACAACTCATTTGATATAGATGATGATTGCATTAAATTCCTCTTTTTGAGAGGACCAAAATTGATATAAAGATCTTCTAATTTGGAAAAGCAGAAGTGTGTTTTTGAATTTATGCCCACACATGTGCAAATTGTTCAGGTCACATCATCATGTAGGCTCATGAAGCCCAATGGACGTGTCACTTCACCCTCAACTTCTTGTATACATTCAAGTGACCTCTCACCTCCTTTGGCATCATCATCACTCACACATTCTTCTCTCTCCTTGTCTCATTGGTTCGTAGAACTATTGGGCATTCTCTCTCTCTCACATGTATGGCATAAGGAGGTCAAATTTCTGGACAAAATTGTAGGGCCGAAAATTTTAGGAGCTGACCAAGTTTGACCAGCGTTGACCAGGGACTCTTTGACTAGTTTTGACTGCGATTTTTGGAGAATTATTTCTGTTTCTCTAGGCCCCATTGTTGGGCACAAAAATCAAGGAAATCTAGACACTTTGACCAGTGTTGACTGCAACTTTGACCACAGAAAATTATAGTATAATTTCCCTTCTTTGACTGAATTTGACTAGACTTTGAAGGACAGTTTTGGGCTGCAAGGAAGGACGGATTTGATTGGGTTTGACTGAGCTCCAAGTGGACTGTTTAACGGTTGCGTGGACCATCTTTGAATTTCTGGTTAGGGCTGAGTTTGACTGCATATTTGACAAGGTTTTTTTGACTTTGATTTGGAAAGTCAATTTTGACTTTTATACTCTCTCTCTCTGCTGAACATTTGATATAATAATAAGGAGAATTGATCAAATGGTTTTCCCCACATTGGAGTTTTCCTTGGCATCCGCCAAATCTGGTGTCCTCTTGTTTTGGCTTGTCTTCAACATTTTATTTTATGTTCTATCTACAATTACTATCAATGTGATTTATAGTTAATGTGATTTTTATTGGAATCTAATCTGGAAATTTTCATTGGTCTGCTTAAAAGTACATTGAAGTAATTGTGCTAAGCATAGAACATACCATTGTTAACTAAATTTACAGGACGTATATTATGTAAGCTTTAGATTTCTCACAATAAACAACAAACGTACCTTTCTTACCTGAATTTTCCAACTTGTTCCTTTTCTCTTTTGGGACATGGAAGTAGATAGGACATCCAAAGATGCTCAGGTGCCCAACTTCGGGCTTATCGCCAGTGGAGACTTCTTTAAGAGTCTTTTTGTTTAGGGCACGATGAGGAGATCTATTTTGAACATAGAAAACTGTGTTCACAACTCCTCCTTGTTGACCACTCTGTGTCAATGCCCCCATAGCAGTACACCCCCATTTTTTCAAATGGGATTTATTATGGTCGAGGTGTTCACGCCATTCAGATTTCATTATTAGTCGACAGTTTTATAAATAATGTAAACCCATTCTGCATGTTTATAATGTAAATGATCTTAGTAAGACCATCATGTATGTAACAACCTAGGTAAGCCTAGTATTTTGGTGACGATTTCTATCCTAGGAGGTTTTTCGTCTCACTGATTCATTTGTGTTTCTCGACACAAATGGTCGGCAGAGTTTTCCCCTCCAGCCTCATCCCAAAGCTAGGGTGGATTTTTTCATCAAAATACTAAGTGAGTCTTAGTTTTTTTCAAGTCTTTGTAAAGTAATCTGGGAATGATCCTAGCTAATTGGCTAGATCATTTTATTACAGATTGCTAAGTTTACCAGATCATATTTTGAGTTGCAGAATTGGGTAGATTATTGAGGGTCTATTGCGAACGGGTGTTCCCCTCATGGTTTAATGTATTAATCTTATGTAAAGAGGGTTGGAAAATAATTAATCCCCTCATGAGTCAATTAATTAAATTTTCTAGCCAAATTAAATTAAAAATCCTAAGCCAGAAATTTAATTAATTTTATGTCCTAGGTCAAATTAAATTTTTCAAAGGCAAGATTCGTGGGTCCCTAAAAAATAAATTTTTAGAGGTCCCAAGCCAAGGGAATATTGAAAATTTTAAGAAATTTTGGACCCTTGGGCCTTGGTAGTTGAGTCAAAATCATTTTTTTGAGGTAATTAACTCAAAAATATTATTTTTGAGTTAATTAAAAGGGAATTAATTGAAAAATTCGAAATTCCTCAAAAAATTATAATTTCGACGGACGAGATTAAAAGATAATCAAATCCTTTTCGGCAGTCGAGATTACTTTGACGGGGATCAAATGAACTAGCCGTTGGAGATTTTACCTATAAATTAGAGGTCAGTGTCAGTCTTTTGAGGATCCGATCTCTTGATCGTGTACTAGCTCTTGAAGCTCTCCTGTAATACTTTCTGGAATAATACAAACGAAGTCTTTGGGGTTTTATGTGATGGTCGTGTTCCTCTTCAACATTTTATGGTAAAATTGTTCTTTATATTCTGTTGGTGATTATTTCAATGAATTGTTGATTAATGGTTCTTGTAAAGTAATCTATTGCACAGGTATCTTGCTTAGGTTACTAGATTTAGGGTAAGAATATTAATTGGATTGAGTTAGCAGGTATCTCTGACTCTTGAAAATTTTATTTTTTATCTTATTTCTCTATTGATTTAACAATGTAACTTTAAGTGTGCAGAAATCTTTCGGATTTAGAATTGGGCGTTTGGGGAAGTCCTCAACTGGACCAGCTGACTCCCAAGGAAATAAGATCTGAAGAGCCCTCTGGATCTAATTCTCCGAGCTTATCTTAAATTCTATTTTTGCCGGGTTTTTATAGTGCTTGTGCCTAAATTAAAAATTTATCTTAACTCTTATTGAATTTAAAGTTAAATCTGGCTAGTAAGAGCCTTAGATCTTCAGATCTGGGAGCGAAGTCAGACTTACACTCCTCAGATCTGACATATCTGCAACTCTTGTGCATAGATCTGTAAATACATTTTTTAGATCTGTATTTTTAGTGTAAATATTTAGAATTTTTTTTAGTTTCTGATTTCTAACTTGGGGTTTCAATTTTCGATTTTTGTAAAGTTGTTGGGTATCTGGGTTTTCTTGTTTCTGGTTTGTGCAGGTGATCTTTGAGGGTTTTCAGAGAAATGTTTTAGATCTGAGACAGATCTAGGCCCTGGAGGGTAAGATCTGATCTCAAGATCATGATTTTCTGCAGACATATTCAAGTTAAACTTTTTTTGATTTATGTTTGGGTAAAAATTAATTGCTGGTGAGAAGGAAAAATTTGAATGTTTTTTTAAGTGACCAACTGATCTGTGTTTTTCTCGCGCTGGTCTCTTCACGCTGTCTTTTCCCGCTGCCTGATCTTCTCTGCGTCCTCTTTTTCTGCACATTCCCTTTCTCTCCCTTGCTGCCCTCCTAGCTCCCTCACTGCCAGCATCTCCTTGCCTCTGCGTATCCCTTTCCACCTCTCACGCAGTCCCTTGCTCCATTGTTTACCCCCACAGTCTCTTCTTCCGCGTCCCTGCCATTTTTCGCAACGTCTTTCCTTATCCCTCCATGCTCTTTTCTCCTGCTGCATGCATTCTTCTCGACCTGCCTGCATCCTGTCCTCCTCTTTCCGAGCATGGCTTCCTCCTCTCCTTACCCGTCGGCCTTTCTCTTCACGCAAAGTCAATCCGTTGCCCGTTCTCTATTGCTCCTTGTCGACCACTGCTCCCTGCACGCTCTCCTCTTTCTCCCGCTGGTCCTGTCCGCCGCAGCCTCCAACTCCTCGACGACTCCTCCTTCACGCACTCTCGCTCAGTTGACCTGCATCAAACCTAACGCACAAGCAAACAATAAAAATCGCATTTCATTTATAAAAAAAATTGTAAAGTTTGATCTTAGCGTATTTTTTTTTAAGGTTCAATTTTGATTTTGTTTTATTTTTTTTGTTTGGCCTCTGTTTAAATTTTTACATTTTATTAACTTTCAAAAATTTAAAAAAAAAATTAATTATTATCTATTACCAAAATAAATAATTTTATTAACTTTTAAATTTTAAAAAATTTCAAAATATGTTCCATTAACATTTAACATTAATAAAAAAAATTAATTGTTTTAATGCTTGGTTACATATAAAATTTGGAAAATCAACTTTTGAGGTTCATCTTATGACATTGGGGTTTTAAATGATAAAATTTTTAGGCTTGGCGAATATATTTAATTGTGGAATAATTCCTATGGTGGACATGATTTAATTTTTAAAATATCCTAAGTTTAACTATAGGAAAAAAATTAATTCTTGGATTTGCATTATCTTTGAATATTGTTTAATCCATAAAGTGCCTGACAAAGTGTTTTATTAGCATTAAATTTCGTGGAATATTATGATGAATAATTACTGAGATTTAAGTTCTAGTTAATTTCATATGCTTCAGCTGGGTTTGATGATTATTGGCATAAGATTTTTTGTGTTATTGATTAAAATCGCCTATCGTGTAATTAAATATTGGACATTTGTTGGATAATTCTTTCATGTAAGTATGATCGATATATTATTTTTGTGGATCTGTGATGAATTGTATATATTTTAATTGATAATTCTTGGAATCTTCATAATTGGCACTCTCGCTTAAGTACTTAGTGCCGCATAGTATTAAAAACCGACCGGTTTGAACTGGAAACCGGTCAAACAGGCCGATTGTAGAAATTTCTTATTTTTCCCACCCCGGTTTTCAGTTTCCCCTTATTTCTCCAAAATAGTTAAATGCCCTTTCCCATATCCATACATTCAACAACCGGAAAATAAATTTTGCTGAAAACACAAATTCTGGAAATTTTTCAGAATGCTGGAAAATGCAGAAATAAAAATCAGCAAGCATAAAACAGTCATTCACACATTTTGACACAGATATTTTTGGTCAACTTGACCCTGGAAAAACCCCCTACAACTCTTGGGGAAAACCAGTTTGAGAGCTCCTTCTTATTTCTGAAAAATGCCTTTTACAGTGAGAGAAATATTCAGAAAAATCAGCAAGTAAACTTTTACAACTTATCTCGTTTTCCGTGCTTAAACATCGCCTCGGAAAATGTGCAAACAGTAAAACTGAACCAGCAATAAATGCTGTGCGTATTTCCTTGAAAAACGTGCCTAGAAATTATAGCATTAATTTCTGCTGTACGGCCTCCTCTTTTTGTGTGCAAAACAGCAATAAATGCTACTGTACGGCTTCCTTGGAATGCGTGCAACTGTATTAAATGCTGCTGTATGGAAATTTGCCTCGATTTTTGTGCCAGCAATCAGCTACAGGCTATACGGCCTGTCTAGAAAAGCGTGCAGCAAAAACAACTACTTCTCCCTCGAAATCTGTGCCCAGAAAATGGTACGGCTGCCTTGGAAAATGTGCCACAAGCTGTTGTACGGATTTTGCCTTGGAAATCGTGCCAAATCTGCCTTGAACTGTGGCAAACTCTGCTGTACGAACTTGCTGAAATACTGCCTTGGAATGTGTGCCAAGCTGCTGCCTCCTTCTCCTCACTGCTCAGAAATCTCCCTTGCTCTCTTGCTCTCCTTCTCTCAATCTGCTCATGAAAGAATGAATGACCTTTTCCTCCTTTCCCTCCTTTAATCTAACCCTAAGTGACTTTTGGGAAATCCCTAAATCCAATGGCTGAAATAGATTGAGATCTAGGGCTGAGATTAAATGCTCATTTAAATCTCACTTTCTATTTTTTAATTCACCCCACTTTAATAAAGACCCACTTAGTCATTTATTTCCAAAGTCACTTTTCCCTTTCTAATTTTACATTGACTTTATTAAAAGTCACTTTAAAATTAGACTTTAGTAACTTTATCACTAAAAGTCACTTTTAAATTAGATTTGACTTTATAAAAATTATAAAGTCACTTTAGGAGAAAAATTAAATTCTTTGGGACACTTTTCCCTAGGCCAAAGATCAAAGCCTTAGGGAACCACCTGTCCTCCGGTACCAAATTTCAACACCGATCAGAAGGATCAACAGTCCAAATCGGTTGGAAAACCTAGTTATACCCTCCCTGATGCCTGAAAAGCCCGGTTAACTGGTGTTGACCGGCCAGTTAAGGACAGAACCGGCCGATCAGCACCTCTTTTGCTGCGGGGACCCACACACGGCCAACAAGGAGGTTTAGGGACCCCACAATGCAATTTTTTGAGTTTTGGAGCTTTTTTGAGGGAAATTTAGGGTTGTTTTCCTCCAAAAATATCCCCTCTAAGAAAAGCATGCCTACCCTCTCATTTTCCTGACACATCCTGTTGGCAAATAATGGTAATGTTAAATTCTTAAAGTAATAGTGACATTTCCTTTATTTTTCATTTTCATCCTTTTACTTAAATTTTTAACATTACCACGAAATGACTCAGGATGTTTAAGAGTGGTTTCGACCTCATTGGATTTCATATGGAGAAACTAGAATTTTAGATTTCACTCAAAATTCAACAGACTTAATGGTTTTCGGGGTTTCATGGTTTGGGGATTTGCAATGTTTCCATTTGATTCTATCATGTGTCAGGGAATGAGATTGGAATTTGATCAAGAGCATGAAGTCCTTTAAGAACCTTGATGTTGGTGGCATTGATTGTTGAACTTTGTTGATGTTGGTGGTATTGATTGTTGAACTCCCCTACCGTGGCCTTAACAAGAATGTACCCTTCACTCAAAGGAAAACAACTGGTTAGGCATGCTAATCTATTTCTACCGCATTTTAAGGTTGAGGAGATGAACCCTTCACTCAAACCAAAATCATTGGTTAGGCATGCTAAACTTTTTCAATTTATATCATGTTATAAGGTTGAGCAATCCAAGTCTTAAGACTTTGAGCTAGATGATGTTTATGTATCTCTTGTTGATGATCCCATTTTTAGTAGCAATGAATCAATGATGAGTTTCATAAGAGACCATGTTGCTTAGTGATTTGTAGTTTTGATGTCTATTTTTGCTACTACTACTACTACTAAAGTTGTAGAGGAGTTTTAGGAGTCCTCAAACTCTGAGCCATATTATTTATGTAGCTCATGTTGATGATCCCTTGTATAGTAGTGGTGATGACTTTGATTATGATGAGGAGTGATCATGTTGTTGATCATTAATATGGAGTCTTGTATTAGGCCAATGGCCTCATAGCTTGTAGCATTGTTTTTGGACATTGGCCATTTGGAGCCTCATTGCTTATGTATTTTTCGATGATATGTATTTCACTCGGTGCCATTTTGATATATTCACCTTTACATGGTATATAAATGAGCAAACTCTGCATATTTTTTCTCTATTGGCTTGGAATCATGGTTGCGAATCTTAAAAGTAGTTTTTTTTATTAAAAAATAATTATTTAATGTATTTTTTTTAAAACCGGTTCGTTTAGACCTGACCAGTACCGGTTAGACCGGTTTCGATCCGGTTACCGGTTCATTAGGTCCACTGGTCCGATCACCAGTTCCGGTTTTTAATAATATGCGTAGTGGTTAGATCAGATTATTTATAATCTAAGTGCTTTAGGCTTTTAACATCACCTCTCATCTTCGAAGCTTGCTTCATCTCGCCCCTTCAAATCATTTTCCTTGCATTCAGAGTTCTAAGTTAGTATTGCATAGCAGCAGTTTCTCATCAAGTACTTGATTGTAATTTCCTTAGCAGGATAGTTGACTCCATAAGGCACTGGTATCAATCTTTCAAATTCAATCGAATCTTTTAATCTTGCTAGATCTTTTACAAGTATTTGGTTGTTTAACTGTGTCTCTCGAACTGGCTGGTTCCCAACTAGTTCTCCTTCATTCCATTTCCATAGGGTCTACCCCCCTTAGTCTACTATAAGGAGACAACTTAGATAGAGAGATTGGGGATCAGGGTGACATCCCCCGTTCTGAGCCATTGTCGCGGTGCTTTGACATTTTGTGTGACAACACACCCCATTGAAACTTTGGCAATTTCTGATCATGTAACATTGTTTTGACCGCTTCCATGATAGTTCTATTCTTTCTCTCGACCACACCATCTTGTTCTAGGTTATATGGTACAATGGTCTCTTTTTTTATTCCAATTTCTTTGCAAAAGTCAATGAAATCACTGGAAGTGAACTCTCCTCCATTGTCAAATCTGAAAATTTTGATCTGCTTTCTAGTTTGTTTTTCTACTAGAGCTTTGTAATCACAGAACATGTTAAAAGCTTGACTTTTATTTTCAGAAAATAAATCCATGTTTTGCGAGAAAAATCATCCATAAAGATAATATAATACAAGTAAACACTAAGAGCAGCTATAGGCGTTGGTCCACATAAATTAGAATGTACAAGATACAATACCTGACTCATTCTACTTTTGCTTGAAGGGAATGGTCCCTTCACTTGCTTTCCGCTTGCACATCCTTGGAAAACGCCATCATGATTGTTAGTTTCTGTAGCATTGGATGTGTTCTAGCCACGAAATTTTGTGAAGAGGCTAGAGTACATGAGATCTCCAAAACCCAGAAATCATTTATTGTAATATCTCGAAAGGGATATTTTAATAAAAATGCGGAAAAATAACTAAACTCCACAATATGCCGTAAAATCACTATTTACTCAACAGAAGATTGCCATGTAAAATAAAGACGCATAAAACACTGCAATCCATTAACACATAGAACAGGAAGAATCTCAACATTTTATTATAAGTAATAACTGGGGTTACATATAAATCTGACCCAAAATAGCTGAGATGGAAAACTGGCCACCAAGATGAGCTGCTACACTGCGTTGGCCTCAAAACTGAACTGCTGCACTCTCCCTCCGGCAACAGCTGTCACTGAACCCACTGAAGATAATGAAGTACAAGTTGAAGATCTGAATGATCCTCACACCAATCCCTGAAGCTCTGCGAAACTTCTAAATGAAGTCTCCGCAAGAGAGTTGGGTTTTCGTCCAACGCTCACAAATCACCCGAGGGTTTCCATCCTTGGGCTACGGCTGAAGTAGAGAACCACGTCTCAAACCTCTCACATAAGAAAATGATATGATCCTAAAGATATCTCTCAATGGCCTCCTCCCTTTCTTTTATAGATCTCTTGGAGCCTTCTAGAGCATTATTTTATTATTATTTTATTCATGGAGCACTTTTCCCTCTTATTAAAATATTCCTCTTTAATGTAGAAAGGGGTAAATCAGCTACCATGTCTCGATCGGTCACTGAAACCCGTGTCTAACCGTCCCACCATGTAGGTATCCTCATACTGGTTCCAATGAGCTATTACACTAAGGTGTTCAATCATGTATTCCTCTCGGAATGCCACCTTGAGTGTAATCAGTTGAGTTAAGCCCAGAAATAACTCAAATTTCTGAAAGTTATCGGAATGCACCGAAACGAAAGCCAAACTACACGGATGATGGAATATATCAAGCAAATGCCACCCGACCGCATAGAAACTCTTCAAAACTCCTCCAAAAGCCCTTGGGCCCGCTAATGATACCAACTTGTACCTGTGACTGGTCTGCTTCTAACTCTGGAAGTCCATCCTAGCCTTGTCATAGGTGACACCAAAAAAGAGAATATTATAGACCTTCCGCCCCAAGATTGCTTGCCCTCAAGCAATCCAAATATGTGGGCCACCCTGTTGGCCCGCTGCAACTGAGACCCAATGCTTGGATCCCATACAAACCTCCTGGTGCTACTATGTGCTTGTGTCAAGCCACCCAAAATAGACCCCTCAATGCCGGGATCCCAAACTGATCTCTCACTATACCTGTCATCAAACAATCCTCCTGGATCCCCAGGCCACGATGGCCAATCATTGCCCAAGTCCGACGGCTCGGACTGCGCACTGCCTCTAGCTACACTGATGCTCTAAGAGTGAAGACCACCAACGAGCATCAAGGCTCCCTAGCTCCTGCTGTGTTGTACCTCTAACTGTATAAGTTTCCCCACCAATTGCGTACCAACTCATCACCTCTCTCCAATCCAAAGCCTGACTCAATCCCACTCTGATTTTGCTCTTTTGAAATCGAGATGGAGTGCTGAAGAAACAATGACTTGTGCCCCACTACGAGCTGGAATCTATAACATCTACTATGTCTAAGGGCCCCTGCTCTGCTGTGCTCCCTACGAAGGAAATCGTACCATCAAGAGGGTACCAGCTCATGATCTCTCGCCAATCTATCCTGGAAGAAGAATCGAATGTAGTGTCAACTGCATACGGAATATGCTCAAAGAACTATTGCCAGCTCATAATTAACTCACGCTGCTCTGTCCCGTTTGCCAACGAAAGCTGCCTGTAGAAGAAAGCCCCTCTCTCTATAATGGGCCAAAGTGGGCAAGATATGCTGCAAGCCCCATCTATGTAGAGTGCTACTCCTTGAGGGTACCATAGCTCTGCTGACTGCATATGCACCTATCTGCACCTCATCAATGTGTTGGCCCACAGATGGATGCTCCACCATCTCCAACAGCTCCTCCCACTCCTGATCAGGAATGTCATGCTCCTGTTGTCTACTAGCCCCCTGCAGAACTATCCCATCAACCTCCAACACCTCCAGAGGATATGGATATGCAACTGCTGTCACCGTAGTCGATGTCTGTTGTAATATCCCTTTTCAGGGATATCTCTCAAACACAAGCAAACTCCAACAAGAGATGGACTGGGAGGGCATTTACCAGATATTTCACCTCTGAAAAGAGGGTGAGATTTGGAGGCTACTTGGCCCTTTCCAGACTCTGTCTAAGAGTATGGGGAAAACACACCAAGTGGTATAGTAACTGGAATTCTCGAAGAGAAAAATAACAGTAGTGCAAGCATACAATAGCATATATAGAACATGTAACAGATACTCAAGAAATGTAGAGAAAATGCTGAGCCATTTGATTATACTGAGAAATAATAATCAATACAAGAGGTGATCAGGATGATGGCACCTCGACTTGCACCAGGCAAGTGAAGAAATACTCTTAGGATGACAAAGGAATGGCTGCTCTCTGACCTGCGTCCAAGCTGCTGAAAAACTGCTGTGTAGCTGCTATTGCTGGAACAAGAAGAGTATCTGGGGCTGCTCCCCTACTCGGAATAAGCTGAAACTCTGGAATCAGCCTCTACTCACAAAACCCAGAAAAGCCCAGAGAGCATTTCTGGAATGGCCGACCCTCGAAAATCACCCCCTTGAGGATCTACGCTATCCTCCAAGGCTCTGCGCTGAAACTGAAGGCAATCCACCAAAATACTGCCTCAAACTCTACCAAAATCCTCCAATAGGCAAGGGCTGGCCCCTTCCTCAATCTCAAAGCTCGAAACCTCCAAAGAAACCCAATCCGGAGCTCCCAAGAAATGGACTGCGTCCTCCCTCTCAAGACTGCGCAGTCA
Organism: Pinus albicaulis; assembly: GCA_034641835.2. NCBI lineage: Eukaryota > Viridiplantae > Streptophyta > Pinopsida > Pinales > Pinaceae > Pinus > Pinus albicaulis. The sequence goes on along the minus strand of CM076572.1, from coordinate 1,421,312,929 downwards.
CTAGATGCCAAGCTCCACCACCAAGCCTCAACTCGATCCTCCTGCAAAAATATTGATGGGACTACCTCACCCGAGCAGGCACTCAAAGTCCCTCGGGGCTGAGGGTGAGATCTCCGAACGGAGACACTCGGTGCACTAAACAGTGCTGCAGACTAGCTAAACAACTGGTGTGCTCAAGAAGTCGAAGTGACCAGCTCAATATCATAAACATCGAATGACCAAAATGAGGAGGCTCTCCTCCTTTTATAACGTTGACCTCTCTCTCAAACCCTAGGCCCATCATCTCCAACGTAGCCTCTCTTGGCCCCACGCTGCCAACTCAGCCTACGCAGTCCCTCCATGTGCTCTAGGGGGTCCCCTCTCTACGTGGTCTCTTTGCCCCCCTTGGCCCACTTAAGTTACAACGTTGTGTCTACTAGGGAGTGGACTTTATGTTTAGAGTGAGTTATGTCCCCCCTCTATTCACTTTTATTTATACTTTAACTATAGTAGGCAAAATTGATCAAAATTAATATTTCCAATTAGCCATCGCTAATTGGGAATATTACAGTCTCTCCTGGCAAAATGTTGCTTGACCCCAAGCAACTGTAGTGATGGATGCTGCAAGATTTTCTCACTCTCCCAAGTGGCATCCTCATCTGGCAAATTCTTCCACCTCACTAAGAATTCCCGGATTGTCCTGTTTCGCAGCTGCCTCTCCCTGGTATCAATAATGGCCTCTGTCTTTAACACCAAATGCCCCTCATCATCCGTAGGCGGTAGCTCATCTGTCACTGTTACTTGCTTCCCCAATGCCTTCTTCAGGCATGATACATGAAAAATGTTATGAATCTTGCTGCCTTGGGGCAGCTCCAACTCATAAGCAACCTATCCAACCCTGCGTATCACCCTGTATGGTCCATAAAAACGTGGCTTGAGCTTCTCAGCTCCCTTCTGCTTCAGTGACAACTGTCGGTATGGCTACAAATGTAGGTAGACCAAGTCCCCTACCTCAAACTGTCTCTCCACCCGACCCCTGTTGGCATACAACTTCTGCTGATTCTGCGCTGTAGCCATGTTATCCTTGAGGGCTCGGAGAATGTCCTGGCTCTCTTGGATCCAATCTTTGTCTCTCGGAGCCTTGCTAGCACCAAACATCACATCAGCAAAAGATAAAGAATGATATCTGTTGACCACACTTCGTCAACTACCCCATAGCAGTACACCCCCATTTTTTCAAATGGGATTCTTCATGTTCGACGTGGTTGCGCCATTCAGATTCCATCATCAGTCATCAGTTGACATTGTTATAAATGATGTAAACCCATTCTGCATGTTATGATGTAAATGATCTAAGTAAGACCGTCAGTGTATGTAATAGCCTAGGTAAGCCTAGTATGTTGTTGATGATCTCTATCCTAGGAGGTTTTTTGTCTCACTGATTAACGAAAGTGATCGGCAGAGTTTTTCCCTCCAGCCTCACCCCAAAGCTAGGGTGGATTTTGTCATCAGCGTGCTAAGTGAGTCCTGGTGTTCTATCGAGTCCTTGTAAAAGTAGTTTGGAACTACTAGTCTACTAGATCATGATTTGAGTCGTAGAATTGGGTAGCTACTTTAGGGTCTATACGAATGGGTATTCCCCTTTTATGTATCTAAATGTATTTATGTAAAGAGGGTTGGAAAGATAATTAAATCCCCTCTTAGTCAATTAATTAAATTTTTTGGCCAAATTAATTAAAAATTCTAAGCCAGAAATTTAATTAATTCTAAGTCCTAAGTAAGTTAAAAGTCTTCAAAGGCAAAATTCGTGGGTCCTTAAAAAATAAATTTTTAAAGGTCCCAGGCCAAGGGAATATCGAGAATTTCAAGAAATTTTGAACCCTTGGGCCTTGGTGGTTAAGCCAAAGTCAAAATTTTGAGGTAATTAAAATTGAATTAAATGATAAATTCGTTTTTTTCCCCAAAATTTTAATTTCAACGCTCCGATTAAAAGATAATTAAATCTTTTGACTCCGTTGAGATTATTTTGACGAGGATCATCCAAACTAGCCGTTAGAGATTTTGTCTTATAAATTTAGAGGGCTTTCTCATTCTTGAATCATCCGATCGCAGGATCGTGCACTTGCTCTTAGAAGCTCTTGTAAATTTTTGAGGGATAAAGCATAAAGACTTTCGGGTTACAAATCTGGATGTTCCTTCTCAGATCTATGTGGTGAATTGCCTCTAAAATCTACTACTTTGTTTCTTGTATTTTCTGGCTGATGGTCTTCATGGATTAATCTGCATACAGGTATCTTGTGCAGCTTTCTAGGTTTATAAAATAACATTCCGATTTTTCTGCAAGGGTCTCATATTGTTTTCTTAAATCTCTATCGATCTAAGATTCAGATCTAAGTGTGCAGGGAATTTTTTTTTTAGATTGGGCATCTGGGGAAGTCTTCGGTTGGACCAGCGGACTCTCAATAAACATAAATCTGATAAGCTCTTTATTTTTTAAATTTCCAGGTCTATCTTACGATATTTGTGATTTTGCAGGGTTTCGAAGGCTTGTGCCTCTCATTAAAATCTTAATCTCTGAAAATTGTGCTAAACTGATCCAGATCTGACCATGAGGGTTTTAAATTTGTAAATTAGTGTAAATTTGTAATTTTTGTGTAAGGGTTTAATAGTCTCTGGGTGTGTATCTTCAGATCTAACCTATTGTTGCAGGTTTCAGGGTTCAAATCGAATTTTTTTTTAGATTTGAGGCAGATCTAGCCTCCAAAGGCCAGATCTGGCCTCAAACTGCTGCTGCTGTGGGCAAGATTTGGCATCATTTAATTTAAAAGAACACAAGGATCTGAGCTGCAGTCAATTGAAGAAGAGTTTGATGAAAAATTTTAAGTTCTAGGTTTGCTGGGCAAATCTGGGCGTTATTGGTTCAAGGATTTTGAAATTTGAGCTTAATCTGAAGAAACGGGCGTTTCTTGAATTTAACCCATCGATTCGTGTCCTTTTCTATCCGCTCTCCTTCTGAGCGCATCTCTGCGTCAGACGATCTCTCGTCGCCTTTCGATTTGTATCTACTCGTCTCGCCATCCCTAAAAAATTCCCCGTGATTCCATGTGTCTTACGGCAAAGTCCATCTCCTCACGTTTTCAAATCGATCCGTTTTAATTCGCCAGCGTGCCTCTTTCCGCTCCAACCTGCACACAAACGACAAATTCAAACCAAAAGAACGCAGCTTTAAAACCAGTCATCCACGTCCAGACCGCCTTTCCGTCCCGCAACTCAAATTGAACCGTCCGTGCCCTAGCCCCGTTCTCGTTCCGCAAACGAATAATGAAAACGCACACATAAAATTTGAACGATAACGTTTACATTTGAAATTCGATTTTGTTCTCACGATCGATTCATTTTGTATAAAGTGTATGGTTAGATTTTAATTCCGCATCTTAGTCATAGTGGCAAATAGATTTTCGTTTTTAAATTTTCTTTTGCATTTAATTTTGTTTTAATATTTAGACGTAGTTTTAATAAGTTTTAGTATGGTTATTTTCTTAATTCGATTTTGTTTTTAGCATTTAGGTTTCGATTTTTTAAAGTTTAGTTTTAATGTAGTTTAGTTTAGTGCTTAGTTTTCAATTAGACGATTAGACTTCTAATCCTAGTTTTTTTTTTTTTATTTAGATTTTTTTAATTTTCATTTAGTTTTAACTTAGTGTTAAATTTAGTTCATTTTTAGATTTTAACTTTTATTTTATTTTAGAACTTTTCTTTGGATTTAGATTTAGACATAAAAATTAAAAAAATAAAAATAAAAAATTCCAAAAATCTTAAAAAAATTTAGAAAATTTCAAAATTTAAAAAATTTTCGAATTTTCTGTGGTCAACTGAGCCTTAAAATTTTTATCTAAGTTTGACTGTGGATCATTTTGATTTTCGAGCTGCGTTATAATTGGAATATTTTTATTTTCGGAAATCTTTCAAGTATATGGCATTTTACTGTTTCATGGTTGTGTTTTTTCAATTGAATATCATTGATCAATCGTGTTTCAATAAGCAGCAGTTAATCATCATCTACTGGTTTATAATTGCATAATGGGATTTTGTATGACTCCACAAGGCACTGGTCTCTAACGTGAAATCTAATCTAGATCTGTGAAATCTCGTTAATTTCATCCTGTATTTGGTGTTCTGGCTGTGTCTCCTGGATTTATCCTTCATTCTAAATAGGGTCTACCTCCCTTAGCCTGCAAGGAGACAGCTTAAAGAGAGAGATTGGGGATAAAGGTGACAGCCCCCAGTCTGAGCCGTTGTCGCGGTGCCCTGAACAATCTGTGCGACAACATTTTTTGGCGCCGTTGCCGGGGATAGAGTTTTTCTGTCCTTGGTCTTAACGACATTTTATAATCTTCTGATCTTTCGCCATTCATTAGCCTATCACAAGGAATCACATTTTCTGGCGTCTTTCATCTTTGCATATTTTTATCGTCTTATCTTTCGTCATATCACTAATCATTTCATCATCACATCTTTAGCACCTGGACATTTCAGTTGGCTTCTTGTTTGGGTGGCGACTCCACTTATTCATCTTTTTACTCCCAGACAAGAATCCCCCCCTGATATCCATCTGCTATCTCTCGATTGCTTCTTCTGTTTTAGAATTAGTTTCATGTTCAAGTGGCGACTCCAATTCTTTCATTTCTTACAAGAGTTCCTGTCGAGAAGTTCGCTTCTTGAGGACCTTTTGACTATTCTTGAACACAAATTTATTTCTAAAATCTTAAAAACGATATCATGGATATTTTTGCCCCGTGTAATTTCGCTAATATTCAGGGTTATTCCCATGATCTCCCTCAAATGGATAAATTCCCTATCTTTCAAGGAAATGATGCAGTTAGTGTTAAATCTCATTTGTTTGCTTTCACTAACTGGTGGAATAGATTTGCAGTTACAAATAATAATTTCGATGATGTAAAGATGAAAACTTTTGTTCTTACTTTTGGTGAGGATGTTGCTGACTAGTTCATGGAAAAACCTGATAATTCATTCAATACTTTTGAATCCATTGTAACTGCTTTTAAGGAAAAATATGGTGATAAAAGGGAAGATAGGCATCTGGTAATAGAGATTAGTACCATAAAAAAGAAAGAGAATGAAACGACTGAAAAATTTAACAGGAGATTTAATAGTATTCTTAGAGAAATATCTCAAACTCATAAGCCTCCTGATGGATCTCTTTTGAATTTTTACATTGATGCATTTGATTCTGATACTTCATATGAGTTAAGGCGGGCTAAAACTGCAAATTATAAAGCTTGTCAATCTTTGGCTGAGGAGATTGAAAAGGATAAGAAAGCATCTGGAATGTCCAAAACTCTAGATTTTGAAGAAGATGATGATGACCCTATGAAAAATTTAATGCAAAAGCTTGAAAGCATGGAGCTTAATCAAGCGAAATTGATCTCTGAACATGCTAAAGAAATAAGTTTCTTACAGGCTAGGTTGGTTCAAATGGAAAGGGCTCAAATGCAGAATTCCCAACTTAGAAATAATAATGCTTTGCAGAAAAGAGACCTATCTTATGAGCAGAGACCGACAAATCCGCTTGAATCTACTAATCTTGTGGATGAAGTTCCTCCTTATTGTAGAGTTTGTGATGCTCTTCATGAAGAGGCTACGTGTCCCATTGTCAAAAGAATCATAGCTAGTAGAATGGTAGGGTCGAGCCATCAAATTAACGTTGTTGGTAAGAACTATCACAGACATATAGAAGATCATGAAAGTCAGGTTAAGGAACCGGCTCAGATGATTAAGGATGTGCAACCCAATCTTATGCAAATTATTCAAAACATGGAAGCTAATCAAATCAATCTTCAAAATAAGATAACTTCCATGGAAGCAAGTCATGCAGAGGAAATAAAGATCATGGAATCTAATCACTCCAATCAAATAATTGCCATGGAAGAAAAATATGTTAAGGAAATAAATGTCGTGGAAAACAGGTTAAAGATAATGGAAGTTAATCATTCTAATCAGATGTCCATCATGGAAGCAAGACACACTCAGGAAATGACTGCCATGAAGGAAGAACACTTGTTGGAAATGAATGCCATGAAGGAAAGTCACTTGTTGGAAATGAGTTCCATACAGGAAAGGTTGGAAAAAATGGAAGATTTACAAAATTTTCAACCGAAATTTGATTATGAAGATTCATCAACAGATCATAAGGCTTCTTGTCTGCTAAGGCCTTTCCCATCTCATCATACGGAGGATTTCACTATGGTTTCAAAGGATGTTGAGAAAGACCAAGCTTATGTGTCACCATTAACAGAGTATATCCAGAATAGTATTGGTCATGCTCCAGTTTCGTCAGATATTTTGTACAAACATCTTCAAGAAGAGGACAAGGAGTTTACAGTGGTCTCATTGCTGACATCACAACCCACTCAGAAGAAGAGAAAGAAGAAAAAAAGAAGTAAGTGGTTTGATTCGTCTGATGGTCGAGAGCAGCTTGACGTTTGGATAAGACAGAGTCCTACATTATGCAAGATCGGCCATGGCACATCTGAAAAGCAGCCTACAGATTTGCCTGAAAGCAGGCAAATGCTCAGCATACACTATATTGAGCACATCTGATGCCACAGGGCATCCTCTGTATCGTATTTCTAACCCTACTCCTTGTTATTTCAGCATTTCATTTTGCAGTTAGAGTAGATTTACTGTTCATGTTAAGTAGAATAATAAATAAAAGAAGAGCTTCTATTTTTCATGAGCTTAATGTTATATGATGATATTTGGATGGACGCTACTTATGTAATCTTGTGTGTTGCTTGGATACAGATTCTGGATTCTCACATTCCTTCAACGAAGCAACGTGTCCCCAAGTAGAGCCAGATGTTGACCACACTTCGTCAACTACCCCATAGCAGTACACCCCCATTTTTTCAAATGGGATTCTTCATGTTCGACGTGGTTGCGCCATTCATATTCCATCATCAGTCATCAGTTGACATTGTTATAAATGATGTAAACCCATTCTGCATGTTATGATGTAAATGATCTAAGTAAGACTGTCAGTGTATGTAATAGCCTAGGTAAGCCTAGTATGTTGTTGATGATCTCTATCCTAGGAGGTTTTTTGTCTCACTGATTCACAAAAGTGATCAGCAGAGTTTTTCCCTCCAGCCTCACCCCAAAGCTAGGGTGGATTTTGTCATCAGCATGCTAAGTGAGTCCTAGTGTTCTATCGAGTCCTTGTAAAAGTAGTTTGAACTACTTGGTCTACTAGATCATATGTTGAGTCGCAGAACTGGGTATTTATTTGAGGGTCTATACGAATGGGTTTTCCCCCCTTCATGTATGTAAATGTATTATCTCATGTAAAAGAGGGTTGGAAAAATAATTATAATCCCCTCTTAGTCAATTAATTAAATTTTCTGATCAATTAATTAATAAAATCCTAAACCAGAAATTTAATTAATTTAGGGTCCTAAATTAGGATTAAATCTTTAAAGGCAAAATTTGTTGGTCCTTGGAAAATGATTTTGACAGCCCCAGGCCAAGGGAATATTGAAAATTTTAAGAAATATTGGACCCTTGGGCCCTGGTGGTTAAGTCAAGGTCAAAATTTTGGGGTAATTAACTCAAAAATAATATTTTTGAGTTAATTAAAATTGAATTAAATGATAAATTCGTTTTTTTCCCAAAATTTTAATTTCAACGCTCCGGATTAAAAGATAATTAAATCTTTTGGACGGTTGAGATTATTTTGACGAGGATCATCCAAACTAGCCGTTAGAGATCTAGTCCTATAAATTTAGAGGTCTTTTTCATTTTTGAGTCATCCGATCTCAGGATCGTGCACTTGCTCTTAGAAGCTCTTGTAATTTTTTTTTTGAGGAATAAAGCAAAGACTTTGGGGTTACAAATCTGGATGTTCCTTCTCAGATCTATGTGGTGAATTCTCTCTAAACTCTGCTACTTGGTTTCTTGCATTTTATGGTTGATGGCCTTCATGGATTAATCTGCATATAGGTATCTTATGCAGTTTTCTGGGTTTATAAAATAACATTCTGATTTCTCTAAGGGTCTCATGTTGTTTTCTTAAATCTCTATCAGTCTAAAGTCAGATCTAAGTGTGCAGGGAAATTTTTTTTTTTTAAGATTGGGCGTCTGGGGAAGTCTTCGGTTGGACCAGCCGACTCTCAATAAGCATAAATCTGATAAGCTCTTTATTTGTTAAAATTCCAGGTCTATCTTACGATATTTGGGTTTTGCAGGGTCTTCTAAGGCTTGTGCCTCTTATTAAAATCTTAATTTCTGAAAATTGTGCTAAACTGATTCAGATCTGACCATGAGGGTTTTGAATTTGTAAATTAGTGTAAAATTGTAATTTTTGTGTAAGGGTTTAATAGTCTCTGGGTATGTATCTTCAAATCTGACTTATTGTTGCAGGTTTCAGGGTTCAAATCGAATTTTTTTTAGACTTGAGGCAGATCTAGCCTCCAAAGGCCAGATCTGGCCTCAAACTGCTGCTGCTGTGGGCAAGATTTGGCATCATTTAATTTAAAAGAACACAAGGATCTGAGCTGCAGTCAATTGAAGAAGAGTTTGATGAAAAATTTTAAGTTCTAGGTTTGCTGGGCAAATCTGGGCGTTATTGGTTCAAGGATTTTGAAATTTGAGCTTAATCTGAAGAAATTCTGAGTTGCTGGGTGTTTTTGAATCTCAAACCTCCCATCGATCTGTGCCCTTTTCTATCTGCCCTTCGAGCCAGATCTCATGCTGTACCTATCTCTGCTGCCTTTCGATTTGTATCTACTCCGTCTGCCTATCCGAAAAAAAATTCCCTTGCATTCCAGCTCTACGGCAAAATCCATCTCCTCACGTTTTCAAATCGATCAGTTTTAATTCGCCAGCGTGCCTCTTTCCGCTCCAACCTGCACACAAACGACAAATTCAAACCAAAAGAACGCAGCTTTAAAACCAGTCATCCACGTCCAGATCCGCCCTTTCCGTCCTGCAACTCAAATTGAACCGCTGTCCGTGCCCTAGCCCCGTTCTGGCCTGCAAAACGAATAATGAAAAACGCACACATAAAATTTGAACGATAAACGCTTACATTTGAAATTCGATTTTGCCCTCACGATCGATTCATTTTGTATAAAGTGTATGGTTAGATTTTAATTCTAGATCTTAGTCATAGTGGCAAATAGATTTTCGTTTTAAATTTTCTTTTAGATTTAATTTTGTTTTAATATTTAGATCGTAGTTTTGTCAAGTTTTAGTATGGTTATTTTCTTTTAATTCGATTTTGTTTTTAGCATTTAGGTTTCGATTTTTTAAAGTTTAGTTTTAATGTAGTTTAGTTTAGTGCTTAGTTTTAAATTAGACTTAACTTTAGTTTTTTTTTTTTTTTATTTAGATTTTTTTAATTTTCATTTAGTTTTAACTTAGTGTTAAATTTAGTTCATTTTTAGATTTTAACTTTTATTTTATTTTAGAACTTTTCTTTGGATTTAGATTTAGACATAAAAATTAAAAAAATAAAAATAAAAAATTCCAAAAATCTTAAAAAAATTTAGAAAATTTCAAAATTTAAAAAATTTTCGAATTTTCTGTGGTCAACTGAGCCTTAAAATTTTTATCTAAGTTTGACTGTGGATCATTTTGATTTTCGAGTCAAGGTTATAATTGGAATATTTTTATTTTCTCGAAATCTTTCAAGTATATGGCATTTTATTGTTATTCATGGTTGTGGCATTTTCAGTTTAATATCATCGTAATCAATCATGTTTTAATAAGCAGCAGTTAGTCATCATTCACTGGTTTATAATTGCATAATGGGATTTTGTATGACTCCATAAGGCACTGATCATAAGCGTGAAATCTAATCTAGATCTGTGAAACCTGTTAATTTCATCCTGTATTTGGTGTTCTAGCTGTGTCTCCTGGATTTATCCTTCATTTCAAATAGGGTCTACCTCCCTTAGCCTGCAAGGAGACAGCTTAAAGAGAGAGATTGGGGATAAAGGTGACAGCCCCCAGTCTGAGCCGTTGTCGCGGTGCCCTGAACAATCTGTGCGACAACAATATCCATATAAGGCATAGAATGGAGACATACCCATGGATATGTGATGTGTGTTGTTGTAGTAGTACTCCCCCAGATGCAGCCATTTCAACCACGCTCTCTGCTGCCCACTAACATAGTTATGCAAGTAGCCCTCCAGCCACTTGTTAACTATCTCTGTTTGCCCGTCTGTCTGTGGGTGGTAGCTGGTGCTCGGTGTCAACTCTGTCCGCACCAGTCGAAAAAGCTCCTACCAAAATCCGCCCATGAAGCGGCTGTCCCTGTCACTGATAATGGTCTTGGGAAGACCATGTAACCTGAAGATCTCTCTGAAGAACAGCTCTGCCACTTGTGCCGCTGTATAGTGTGCGGATATGGCGAAAAAGTGTGCATACTTCGTTAGCCGATCAACGACGACGAATATACAGTCCTTGCCCTGCACCATGGGCAACCCTGTGATGAAGTCCATTGAAATGCTCTCCCATTTCCCCTCCGGAATGGGAAGAGGCTGCAACAAACTTGCTAGATGGCTCATCTCTCCCTTGTTTCACTGGCAAACCTCGCACTCCCTGATGTGCTGGAGCACGTCCTCCTTGAGGACCTTCCATGAGAACCTCTCTTTGATGGCCCTGTAGGTTTTGGTAAACCCCTGATGGCCGGACAATGGTGAATCATGTGATGCCTAAAGTATCTTCTTCTTGAGTTGGGAACCCTCAGCCAAGAAGATCCTATCTCTGTAGTAGATGATCTCATCTATCACCCTGTATCTATCATCTGTCACCTGACCATCCAGAACCTCACAAGAAAACCTGCCCTTGGAGTACTCTACCAAAAGTCGAGCCCTCCAATCTGTATCCAAACTCATCAGAGACAACGTGGTTGGTCTACGTGAAAGTGCATCGGCTACCACGTTGTTCTTCCCCTTGACATACTCAATGTCAAAGTCATAAGCCTGGATCTTGCTAATCCACTTCTGCTGCCTCTCCTGTAGCTGCTTCTGCTCCAAAAAGAACCTGAGGCTGTTGTGATCAGTCCTCACCCTGAACCTGTTACCCACTAGGTACTGCCGAAATTTGGCCAATGCATGCATAATGGTCAGCATATCCTTGTTGTATATAGCATATAACCGCTCATGAGGAAGGAGCTTCCGGTTCTCATAGGCTATACGGTGGCCTCCCTGCATCAACACTACGCCGATCCCCTCTCCCGATGCATCACACTCCAAAACAAAAGGTTGCGTAAAATCTGGCAACGCAAGCATTGGGCAGCTACTCATAACCTCCTTGAGCCTGTCAAAGGCTCGTTGCGCTGTATCTGACCAACTAAATGCCCCCTTCTTCGTCAAATCTGTAAGGGGTGCAGCAAGCTGAGAGAAACTCTTGACGAACTTCCTGTAATATGTGCAGATACCAACAAATCCTCAAAGTTTTGTCACGTTTCTCGGCTCTGGCCAATCTCTGATGGCCCTGATCTTCTCCTCGTGGACCCTCACTCCGTCCACTCCTATGATGTGTCCCAAATACACCATCTCCGTCAACCCAAACTCACACTTGGAGAGCTTAGCATAAAACTGTTGCTCCTCCAAGATATGCAGTACTATCTCTATGTGTTGGAGATACTCCTCCCAAGTCCTGCTATATATCAGTATATCATCGAAAAAGACCAACACAAACTTCCTCAGATGACTGCGGAAGATATGGTTCATGCATGATTAGAAAGTGGCTGGTGCGTTGGTTAGCCCGAAAGGCATAACTAAGAACTCAAAGTGGCCGTAATGGCAACTGAAAGCGGTCTTGGGAATGTCCTGTTCCCTCACGCGAATCTGGTGGTACCCGAATCTCCAATCAATCTTTGAGAAGAACTGTGCTCCTCTCAACTCATCCATCAGCTCATCAATCCGCGGTATAGGGTACCTGTTCTTCATGGTCTTTTTATTCAGGGCCCTGTAATCAATGCACGTTCTCAATGTGTCGTCCTTCTTCTTCACCAACACCACCGAAGAAGCAAAAGGACTGGTGCTAGGCCGAATATGTCCAAGAGCCAGCAACTCCTGGATGGCCCACTCAATCTCATCCCGATAGGCCTTGGGGTGCCTATAGGGTGTGGTAATAATGGCCTGGATGCCCTGCTCTAGCTCAATAGTGTGCTCAAACCCCCAACACCATGTCCTACCTATCAAGGATGGCCTGTGTATCAGGATGAACTGTGTGCCCGGTAGTCCCTGCCTCTAATGCCCGCAATTCTATTGCCCACTCTATGTCTCCCTTTCGGAAGTCTGCCTCCATCCGGTGAGCTGAAACAGTCTAGGGTGGGTAAGTGTGCATACCACATATCTTCTCATGCTTCCTGGTCTTCTTATCATCCCACTCCATCTCCAAGGCCTCCTAATCTGTGGTGACCTTCCCTAGAGTAATCAGCCACTGTACACCCAATACCACATTGGTATCTGGTATGTTGACCACGAAAAAGTGGTCAGTCACTGTGTAGGTACCCATCGTCATAGCTAGCTTTGGAACATACCTGGCACACTGCATCATCTGATCTCCTGGGACCAACACTGAAAATCCATCGAAGCTCTCTGTCGGTATGCCTCTCCGCTCAACCATCTGTGCATCGATGAAGTTGTGGGTTGCCCCACTGTCTACTAGAATTGAAACTCACTACCCACGCATTGTCCCTCGGACACGTAGCTTCAAATACTTGGGTACTTCGCGCAATGCTGCAAGGGCCCCCCCTGTGGGTGCAAAAGCTGCACCTCCTGCTCCTGGAGGTGGAGGTGACAAATGGTCCTACGCTGTCTGATTGTCTCCTGCCTCCCCATCCTCATACTCATCCTCTTCCCCGTTGCTCTCGGAGAAGACCTCGATAAAATGTGCTTTGCCTGCAGCACATCTGTGTCCTGGTGCCCACGACTCCTGACAGGTAAAACATAACCTCTTCTTCTTCAACTCCCTCCTGGCATCATCATCTAGCTGTCCCCTACCCGGATTTCCCTTAGGAGGCGGAATCCTCACATCCTTCCCCTTTGGCTGGAAAGCCTGTCTCTGGGGGTAAGGTGTCCTGGTCCTGGGTAGGGCATCTTGCAAATCCCGGGTCCTGCCAATGGCATCCTAGAGTGTGGTTGGTCTAGTAGATCTGACTAGACCTCGAAGTGGCTCTGCTAACCCCTCAACAAACATGTAGATCATCCGTGTTGCGGATAGATCTGGCACCATCACAGAAATCCTTAGGAAGTCTGCAATATATGTCTCCAGACTCCCGGTCTATTTGAGCCTCGTCAGCTCAACAAAGTGCTCCTCCGGATCCCTCTGGTCAAACCTCTCTATTAGCCTCCGAGTGAACTCGGCATAGGTAGTCACGGTGGAATGCCCAAGTGTAACCATCCCGTGGAACCACCAGTCCTGAGCCTCGCCATCCAAATGCAGTGTGGCCACCTTGATGGCCTCCGTCTCTGCCATCTGGTTGAGCTGGAAATAAATGTCCAGCTTCTCCACACAAGACTTTGCCGAACTGTTTGATGAACCATCAAACGTAGGAAAATGGAATCGGCTCGCTATGCGCTGGGTGTCTCCATCATGATAATGTCGGTGCCCTCTGTGATGGTCGCGGGCTCTGCTGTCCCGTTGGAGCTGTACAAAGTCTCTGAATGAAAGGGCATCCCTGAACTCCTGCCCATATGCCTGGTACTCAGCAAAGTAATCACCCATGTGGCTAGGCTCCGGCTCCTGCTGTGCTCCTGCCCCCGTGTCTGCACCCAGAAAAGTGGGCATAGTGGAACGTGTGGGTGCATGTGATGCCTAGTGCGGAGTGGCATCCCGCTCTTGCAAATGGTGGGATGTGCCTGACCCCTCATCCACATGGAAACTCCTTGGGGTTTCACGCTATCTAGCCTCCACAACAGTGAATCTCTGACCCATCACCTCGATCTATCTCACCAGATCTTGCACTGATTTGAGGAGTGCTTCCCCAAACTGTTTTGCATCGCTATCATCTGCCATTGGCTCTCCCTGCTCTGCGTCTACCACAGGCCCCTCCAGTTCTGCGTCTATCACAGGCTCCTCCAGTTCTGCGTCCACCACCCGAACACAGTCACCCTCTCCATAAGTGTTCTCCAACCTACGCTCAATATCTCGATACTTCCTACCTCTGTAACAGATGTAGGGTTTCTCCCCCGGTGTCATAGACAACTAGCTCCACAAGTTGAGCCAGATCTATGCTCTGATACCACTGTAATATCCCTTTTCAGGGATATCTCTCAAACGCAAGCAAACTCCAACCAGAGATGGACTGGGAGGGCATTTACCAGATATTGCACCTCTGAAAAGAGGGTGAGATCTGGAGGCTACCTGGCCCTTTCCAGACTCTGTCTAAGAGTATGGGGAAAACACACCAAGTGGTATAGTAACTGGAATGCTCAAAGAGAAAAATAACAGTAGTGCAAGCATACAATAGCATATATAGAACATGTAGCAGATACTCAATAAATGTAGAGAGAATGCTGAGCCATTTTATTATACTGAGAAATAATAATGAGTACAAGAGGTGATCAAAGTGATGGCACCTCGAATTGCACCAGGAAAGTGAAGAAATACTCTTAGGATGACAAAGGAATGGCTGCTCTCTGATCTGCGTCGAAGCTGCTGGAAAACTGCCGTGTAGCTGCTACTGCTGGAACAAGTTGAGTATTTGGGGCTACTCCCCTACTCGGAATATGCTGAAACTCTGGAATCAGCCTCTACTCACAAAACCCAGAAAATCCCAGAGAGCGTTTCTGGAATGGCCGACCCCCGAAAATCACCCCCTTGAGGATCTACGCTATCCTCCAAGGCTCTACGCTGAAACTGAAGGGAATCCACCAAAATACTGCCTCAAACTCTGCCAAAATCCTCCAATAGGCAAGGGCTGGCCCCTTGCTCAATCTCCAAGCTCGAAACCTCCAAAAGAAACCCAATCTGGAGCTCCTAAGAAATGGACCGCGTCCTCCCTCTCAAGACTGCACAATCTATGAATGCACTGCTCCTCCACAAAAACCAAACACCAATCCTCCTGCAAAATACTGATGAGACAACCTCACCTGAGCAGGCACTCGAAGTCCCCCGAGGCTGAGGGTGAGATCTCCGAACGGAGACACTCGGTGCACTAAACAGTGCTGCAGACTAGCTAAACAACTAGCATGCTCAAGAAGTCGAAATGACCAGCTCAATATCATAAACATCGAATGACCAAAATGAGGAGGCTCTCCTCTCTTTATAGCGTTGGCCTCTCTCAAACCCTAAGGCCCACCTCCTCCAACGTAGTCTCCTTTTTCCATGTGCTCAACTCAACCTGCGCAGTCCCTCCATGTGGTCTATGTGGGTCCCCTCTCTACGTGGTCTCTTGGCCCCCTTGGCTCACTTAAGTTACAACGTTGTGTCTACTAGGGAGTGCACTTTATTTTTTTGAGTGAGTTATGTCCCCCTCTACTCACTTTTAATTATAATTTAGCTACATAAGGAAAAATTGACCAAAATCGATATTTCCAATTAGCCATTGCTAATTGGGAATATTAAGATTTCAGGCATCCGATCGCTTCCACCTCAATGGCCGACCCCAATGTTAGCCGCATATCCATCATAGACTCAATGTAGGCGCCCATCTGGCTCTCCCCCAAAGGAATATCATGCCTGATGTGCATAGTATCCTCCTCTGCTAAGTCAGGCTCCATCATATGCTGCTCTGGTTGAATCGTCACAAGTGACTCATCACCCAGAGTATCTCCCGTAGAGTCCCTTGACTGCTCACCCTGCACACCGGAACACAGCTCCGGTCTACTGTCATCATCTTTGCATGACTACTCTCGCTCCCCAGAAGCATCCTCAACTGATCCCATGGACTCATCTGAAGAAGAGTCCTCACCCTTGGATACAAAAGAAATGCCCTCCTGTCCTGCCTCCGCCACATCATCTGCATCACTCAAACATGAGTGATCAGGC
The DNA here is from genome assembly GCA_034641835.2 of Pinus albicaulis. NCBI lineage: Eukaryota > Viridiplantae > Streptophyta > Pinopsida > Pinales > Pinaceae > Pinus > Pinus albicaulis. Next base: position 1,421,296,924 of record CM076572.1, on the reverse strand, counting down.
CCCCATGGTCCTTTGCCAATGAAGCAAAGTCCCTTCCTCCTCAGTTCATTTCTGCTGCATGATCCACCAAACTGGAACAGCTCCTCCCTGGTCAACTATCTCCTGAAAAGCTCAATGTTCTGCTCAACCAACCCTTGGGCTAGTTCATAAGCAGTAGGTGAGACCAACTGCTCTCTCCTCCAAATGCTCAGCAACCTAGTCTGCAACTCCCAATAAATGGCCTCACGGACTCCCATACATGACGACAGGATGGACTGCATGTGTGCTATGACTGTGTTAGAATGATGTCTCCTAATGCTGAAGAAGCATTGGAACATCTGCATAATCAAGCCTTCACACCAAGGTTACTTGGAAGCGGGAGCGGAGAGCCGGAGCTCCGGAAGGAGCGAAGATGAAACTTGGTGCTTTCCGTTTCCGAGTCCCAGCGTTTTTACCGGAAATAGTTTATATATATATATATATATTTTATATTTTGATGCATATATGTCAACAAAAACATGTAGAATGATGAATTAGACATAAAAAACATAAAAACATAGATTGAATCATATAACATTAATCATCTTGAAGTTATAATCTTCATCAACCACGCCCACGAGTTGGAAGCATACAACATATTGACTCTTGAGTCTCACAAATCATCAATCTGAAGGTTTCAAGCTTTCAAAATTCAATATATAACATTTATCATCGTTGATTTCAAATTTCAATATCTAACATTTATCATCATTGATTCATTGATTTCAAAATTCAATATATATTTATCATCATTGATTCATTGATTTCAAATTTCAATATACATTTATCATCATTGATATTATATAACATTTATCATCATTGATTCATTGATCACCCTTATAACTTTCATGAAGCATCATATTCATAATTCATAATGACTTGTAAGCAGGTAAACTTATAAATGCCAGCACAAGTTTCACCTTTCAAATTCCAACTTTGAGCTTAAATTGTCATTAAATATATGAAAGAGTCAGAGTTTCATTGTTCATGTCAACAACAAATAGAAAGACTAGTAAACAACAAATCTATTTTATCCTGTATTTGTGGCCCCTTGCCACACCCACGATAAATGTCTAATTTGTGCGAGCCACGAGGAAATGGTGGTCTTCTAGTACTCTCGGGAGTACCACGACCATGACTAGAAGGTGGAGGCTAGATCTGCAAACGAACAATAGTGTGATATCGAGAGGCAGCACTAGCACGCTCGCACCGCCTTGCTGCCGGTAGATGGTGGGAGTAGCCTGTGTGTTGGCGGTGCTGCTGATGTCAAGCTACAAGCTCTGATGCTACAAAGTATGAGGCCATTGGCCCTGTACAAGACTACATATTAGTGATCGAACAACATGATCACTCTGCATCATGATCAAAATCATCACCACTACTAGACGAGGATCATCAACATGAGCTACACTAAATAATATGGCTCAAAGTTTGAGGACTCCTAAAACTCCTCTACAACTTTAGTAGTAGTAGTAGTAGCAAAGATAGACATCAAAACTACAAATCACTGAGCAACATGGTCTCTCATGAAACTCATCATTGATTCATCGCTACTAGAAATGGATTATGGGATCATCAACAAGAGATGCATATACATCATCTAGCTCAAAGTCTTGAACTTGGATTGCTCAACCTTATAACATGATAGAAATTGAAAAAGTTTAACATGCCTAACCAATGATTTTGGTTTGAGTGAAGGGTTCATCTCCTCAACCTTAAAATGCGGTAGAAAAAGATTAGCATGCCTAACCAGTTGTTTTCCTTTGATTGAAGGGTCAATCAAGGTTCTTAAAGGACTTCATGCTCTTGATCAAATGCCAATATCATACCCTTACACATGATAGAATCAAATGGAAACATTGCAAATTCCCAAACCATGAAACCCTTAAAACCGTTAAGTTTGCTGAATTTTAAGTGAAACCTAAAATTCTAGTTTCTCCATATGAAATCCAATGAGGTCGAAACCACTCTTAAACATCCTGAGTCATTTCATGGTAATGTTAAAAATTTAAGTAAAAGTATGAAAATGAAAAATAAAAGTGTCACTTTTACTTCAAGAATTTAACATTACCATGAAATGTGATGCTTCCCTTACCTCCACATCGTACCAAAACCCATTTCGGCCATGCGTGGGGTCCACGTAGGGAAAGAGTAGCTAAATGCGACCCTCCCCCTTATAAACGATTCGTTTTTTTCTTAAAAAAATTTCCGCACAGCGGGGAGCGTGCGGCGGGGAGCGTTTTTTTTGCCGGGGAGCGTTCGCTCGCTCCCCGAACGCTTCCCACGTTTAAAAAACGCTCCCGAAGCGTTTTTTAAACGTCAGAAGCGCTCAGGAGCGTTCGCTCCCGAGCGCTTCCTGAAACGCTCCCGAAAAAATAGGGAGCGTTTTTACAGGTCGAAAACGCGCTCCCGAAAAACGCTCCCGCCAGGAAGCGTTTTCGGAAGCGCGTTTCCTAGCGTTTCCGAAACGCTCCCGCACGGAGCGAGTTTCCGGAGCGGGAGCGAAGGGGGTTTGAAGCTTCCCCGCAACCCTGCTTCACACTCAAAGTCAAACATGATCTCATGAGTTCGAGTCATGGCCATGACTTCTAAAACCTTAAGCTTCCTCCCAAATGTAGAGTCTGCACAGTTGTCCAAATCCCGAAAGGTTCCTACTATTAGTCTGAAAATTATTTTCATAATGTCATCATTATAGGGGGGGAAGGGTGCTGTTATCCTCAAAATATCACTGAAACAAGAGGCATCTATAAGCTTGACTCTCTCACTTGGATGTTCCAAGAATCTAGCTTGTACCAATGCAAGCATAGATGGCTCCAAAGCCCAATTTAAACTCCAATCAAATTGCTTTATCTTTGAAAGGCAGGATTCCAGTTTTTCCAACATGGGAAAGTCATTTTCTGATCTTCCGCTCTTTAAGTCCATCCCAAGTGCATAAAGCCAATTTCCCACTTCTATCTCCTTTTGTAAATTCCTCGGGTGCCTTTGTTGGAGCAAATTATGTACCTCCTTGGAGAAGGGTTTGTTGTTTTGTTTCAAGGAACTAACTTCTGCATTGTTTAATATTTTTGGTCTTTGGTTTAGATCACAACCCACTGAGGCACGCTATGTTGATTTAGGAGTCGTTTTAAAAACTTCATTGTTTCAACGACATATATGGAAGTAACAGTGATTTAGCTGGACTTACACAAGGCAAGCTACAAGCACCAAGTGATGAGTGCAATAAAATCCAACAGCTCCAATAGCAAGCTCCTTCAGAAACTACACTGCTGCGCCAAGACTACACTGCTTCCTAACTTCGGCATCTAATTTACCCATTAAAAACTACTTAGAAAATTCTAGGAATTTGGGAAGGTGATCCTTGCCCAAAACCTAGAAAAACCCAGAAAGGGTTTCCCCTAATTCCAACCTTCAAAATATGACCCTTTGTAGTTTGGCCCTCTTCCAATTTCGTCTTTTGGCACTACAGCTGCTACTGTCAATCATTGCTCTCCAAAATCCCATCCAACCTCCTCAAATGGCTCTCCTATCAATCTCCCAACACCCCAGTTCTAAAATCCCACCAATGTAGCTCCCACAAATAAGCCTCCTCCAATGACTGCGTAGGCCCTTCTTACCAAAATAGTTGCAACCGAAAATGGCAAACATGCAAGCTGAGCCAAGATCAAGGCTCTGATAGCACTGTAACATCCCGAAAGGGATATTTTAACTAAAAACGCAGAAAAATAACTAAACTCCACATTATGCCGTAAAATCACTATTTACTCAACAAAATATTGCCATGTAAAATAAATACGCATAAAACACTGCAATCCATTAACAAATAGAACAGGAAGAATCTCAACATTTTATTATAAGTAATAACTAGGGTTGCGTATAAATCTGACCCAAAATATACGAGATTGAAAAGCGCGCTTTCTGAGATGAGGCTAACTACACTACGTTGGCGTGGCGAAACATTGCACTCTCGCTCGACGACGAAGTGTCCACTTTGAACCCACGGGAATAATGAAGCACAAGTTGAAGATGCGAATGATCCTCACCAATCCCTGAGAAGCCTCTGTCGAAACTTGAATAAGTCTCTCAAGAGAGTTGGGTTTTGTCCCAACGCTCACAAATCACCCAGGGTTTTCGAGGTCCTCAGACTCATGGCAGAAGTAAAGAACCACGTCTCAAACCTCTCACACAAGAAAATGATATGATCTCAAAGATATCTCTAAATGGCCTCCTCCCTTTCTTTTATAGATCTCTTGGAGCCTTCTAGAGCATTATTTTATTATTATTTTATTCATGGAGCGCTGTTCTCTCTTATTAAAATATTCCTTTTTAATGCAGAAAAGGGTAAATCGGCTACCACGTCTCCTCCGGTCACTGAAACCCATGTCTAACCATCCCACCATGTAGGTATCCTCGTCCTGGTTCCAATGAGCTATTACACTAAGGTGTTCCATCATGTATTCCTCTCGGAATGCCACCTTGAGCGTAATCAACTGAGTTAAGCCCAAAAATAACTCAAATTTCTAAAAGTTATCGGAATGCACCAGAACAAAAGTCAAACTGCTTGGATGATGGAATATATCAAGCGAATACCACCCGACCGCATAGAAACTTTTCAAAACTCCTCCAAAATCCCCTGGGCCCATTGATGACACCAACCTGTACCTGTGACCGATGCAACTATAACTTTCTGAAGTCCATCCTAATACATCTTAAGATGACACCAAAATGGGAATATTACATTTATGGAAATTTCACACAAAGTGTCTCAATTAGATTATTAACCGATTTTTAAATATTTCCTAAGTCTAAACTTAGGGAATATGGTTAATTAATCAATATTAATTGAGATAAGGCGAGAATAGTCTAGAAACTCACACAAATCGACTCCAAGATGATCCTAGTCATTGATTAAGTTTTAATCTTGGTCGTTGGTATATTATGAATTAGTCAATGATGGAATACACTTGTAGAGTTCAATTTCATTGGCAGTTGTTTCGGGTAGCAATAGTTAGTTGCGCTGGAGAGAGAGCTAGAAGAAATCGAAGCTATGAGAGAGGGCAAAGACGGGGCTGGAGGAGGCATTCTAGATCCAGCGAGTGCATTTGCAGAGAGGCAGAAGAGCCACAAAGTGGCTGACGCTCGGGCAACGCAGTAGTCTCTAGAGGCAAATCGATTTGTTGTGGAGGAGAGATATTTTCAGTTCTAGAGGCCGAAAAGGAGTCCTAGAGTGCCAGAGAAGCATCTTTCCAGTCAGTAGAAGGCAGAACAACTTCATCAAAGTTCAGTCTGAGGGTTAGAGGGTCGTATTTCTGAAGGCAAGGTGTGCTAAGAGATTGCCTATGGGGCGAGGAAAATTACTCTCCAGATTTCTGCCAATATTTTTCTATGTAGGATTGCCAGTATTTTGACATCCAATTGTACTTAGATTTTCTCGCTGCTGCATAATAATAAAACTCTCAACCGCTACATCGGTTTTCCTGCATTGGGTTTTTCCGGGGACTTTCGTCCAAAAATAATTGTGTTTATTTTATGTGTGTGTTAGCATTTTTTCTAGCGTTTATTCTTCCGCAATTTTATTTGTGTAGATTGCAGTGTGATTTATTCAGTATTTGCCGTAACAAACAACAAATAAATTGTTAAATTAAATTAGCAATTAGGAGAATAATTTCCAGTTTTTGCAATAGGATTCCGGTTTAGGAATTTTCACATGGTATCGAACGCGGTTGATTAGCCGGGAGAGCTCATAAATGGAAGGAAGGAATTTCGCTATTCAATGTGGGCGGTGGATTGAAATTCCTAAGGGTAGCACGAATCTTTGCCAGGAGGCCGAGTTACTTTAGGAGATTCAATTTTTTTGAGGCAAAAATTCGTTTGATTGAGTGATTCCGGAGAGGTAGAAGACGACTCGGTATTTTTCGTAGAGACGGTCTCTAGGTTGGACAGAGGGTTTTGCAGCGGTTCGCTACAGGCACGTGTTGGAACACACCTAATCCTACATGGGTAGGTGTGGAATGTGAAAAGTCACAATGGAGTCAAGTGACCTTGGAAACTGGCAGGAATATGAAACCAAGAGTCACACCATTGTACTATAAATGTACATCTTTGTATAATGGAAAATAAGAAAGCCTCACGCTTATCCTTCATTGTGTGTTGTTTCTCTTGTGTGTGCATTCTTCTTCCTCATACACCATGTGTGTGCTTTAACATGGTGTTTAACATGGTATCAGAGCGGGCGATTTCTGGCCCTGCTCCACTTTGAATGAGCCATTTGTGTTTATGGCCTTGCATATCTGCAAAAATTCTTGACATTTTTGCAACACTCAATGATTTTGCAGCATTCAGAAGTGTTTTGAAGAAGGAGCAGCATTCAGAATTTGTTTTGAAGAAGGCAGCACTGCCCATTTGAAGGTTTTCATTCTCATTTGTCCTGCAATTTCTGCTTATTAAAATCTGCATTTTGAAGAGCTGCTGGAATAGTGTTTTAAATTGGGTTTCTGAACATATTTCTGAGTTTTCATTGGAAGATTTCTGAGTTTGCATTTATTCAATATATGCTGCTGGAAGGAAGAATAGTCTGCTCTCTCTATTATCTACTCTCTGCTGTTATATAAAAATAAAAATAAAAATAAAAAATAAAAAATTCCTGCAACCCTTATCGCTCCAGCGTTACTCTCCCATTTCCCTACGCTGCTGCCCTTTGTATTTCCCCAGCCTACAGCCCTCTCCGCCAGCGCTCCACCTACCAAACGCTGCAGCGCTCCACATTCCCACTTCATTCCCTATCGAGCTACGTCTCTCCCATACACTCAAACTCGTTAACCACGCCGTCCCTACTGGTCCACATCTCTATACGCCCTCATTCCCTCCATATGCCGGCTCATCCAAACTCTACCCAAACGCCGATCTGCACAAATTCTTCAACGTACAGCCCCTACGCCCTCCCCTCGCTCTGCGTGCTCACTCTGCAACTATACGTCCCCTGCCTGCAACGCAGACTCTCCCTATTCGTTTTACCACTCATCTTCTATACGCTTTTTAAAATTTTCAAAAACAAATTTTAAATCTGCCCCCAGTACTCCTATCTGCGCTCTCCCTGTAATACCTTGCGCTCTCCCTACGCGCGTCCAGGCAGTCCCCTCCAATCTCACAACGCCTCTACGCCTCCCAATGCCTCTACGCCTCCCTCTGCAGGCTCGTTTGCCACGGCCCTTTGGCCTTCTATCCAAACGCTTCACCAATACACGTTTCTGCTCACATAAATACCGCCTATCTGCTTAACGTCCCTCTTCCTCGAGCTACCCAAACACCCTCTTATCGCTCCAGCTTCCAACAAAACTAATACCGCCCCATTTTAATAATACCACTCCACTTTACAATACTGCTCACCCTCCAATATACAATTCCGCCTTTTAATTAGGCTCTTTTTTAAATTCGACTTTTAAAATTCTGTATTCCCCTTTCCATTTAATTCGATTCCCTCTCGTTTTTTAATACTGCCTCCTTTCAATAAATTTCCCTTCCCTAATATAATACCTCCCCTCCCATTTCATTACAATTCCCTTCCCTCCTTTTTAAATTTATTTAATATAATAACTTTCCCTCCCTTTTAATAATATCTCCCTTCTCCATTTTTTAAATTTCCCATAATTTCCCAATTTTTTTAATTTAATTATTTTAAATTAAAAAATAAAATTAAATTAAATTAAAAATTAAAAAAAAAAAAAAAAAAAAGAGCAGAGAGAGAGGAAGAGCAGAAAGAAATTTGAACAGCAGAAAAAGAGGAATGACATGTGAGCAGATTGAAGAAATGACATGGACTATACATATAGAAGAAGAAAGTGAAATTTGACATTGTGTGATTTCTGGCATAAAGGTGATTTTTTTGAAGAATTTCATATTTGAAGACAAGTTTGCCATCATTCAAAACAGCTATTTGAAGGAAAATTCAGTTGCTTTAAAGGCTTTGCACAGTTGTTTTTGCTGCACATATTTTGCAGAAATATTGTATTGAACTGACATTGATTTGCATCATCTTCATAGTACTTGAGTTGTTGGATTGTTGATTGCCCTCCATCATTTGAGGAGCAGATTTTTGTACTTTGAGATTTCCATCGTTGGAAGTTCTCTTGAGTCATTTGTATTTGTTGAATCATTGTAAACGGGTGCATTTTCGGTTGAAGCCGACACCCTTTCTTTTTTGAGCCTAAGTTGTTGAAATGGCCAAAATCAATGAGGTATTAGTGTTGTTGAATCACCTCATTCATTCCAATGTTGATGACATGATAAAAATGAGCAAGGATGCTCTTTGTAAAATTCACAGTTGTTTACAAGATGCACATGAGAAGATTGAGTTTTTATAGTTGGAATCTCAGCTCCAACAAGAAGAACTTCAACAAAAGAGTCACCATTCTGAACCTGTTTCTGTTCAGAACATTGTGAAGGACTCTCATCAGAAGAAAGAAGACAAAGATGATTCACATTCAGCAGATGTACATGCAGATGCAGCAGCTCAGCCTGCACTTCCTAAGCCCATCATCAGACCTTGGGAAGAGCTTGTCCAAAACAAGCACCGAACTGGTCTTGGATATGACAAGGATGTGTCCTTTCATATTTCGGATTACACCAAGCCCATCAGATTTCAGAGTGCCGGATTCATGTATGACAGTTCACCTGAAGCTGTTTCAGATCCTGTTCCACTTCCACAACAACAGATTGAGAAATGCCAACACTGTGATCGAGTTGGCCATATGAAAGATCACTGTTTTGATCTTCATCCATGCAAGCACTGTGGACGGCACACTCATTCTTCAGACAGATGCTTCAGACACAAGCCTCCTGCAAGAACCAAGATTCATCTTGGATGGATCGCTTCTTGGCAATGGGCATCAACAGCCAAGAAGATGTTTACGACACATATTAAAACTTGTTCACGGATATTGAACAAACTTGCAGTTGAGTTTTCGCCATCATCTCACCTTGTCCCTGACAGGGGGGAAAATGGTGGTCATGTACAAGCTTCGACGACAGATCAAGCGAGCCTGAGCCATAATCTCTCATTCCATGTTCAGAGTTGTAGCCAGCAGTTCAAGCGAGCCTGAGCCACAATTTGTCATTCCGGATTCAGAGATGTAGCTAGAGACACGGATGCCCATGAGCATACCTTCGGTTGGTGGATAACCTAAAACCATCATCTTTGGTTGGTGGATAACCTAAAACCATCATTTTCGGTTGGTGGACAACCTAAAACCACCACAGGTAGTAGACCTCCCTTCTTTTAGGTTGAAGGTCTCCCTTTTTATATGAGGGACAATTCCTCTAGCAGAAGCCTTCAGCTTCTTGCCAGTTTTGGAAGAGTTCCGGGAACTGCAACAAGTTTTGCGTTCCAGTGTTTGTGGTCATCCTAAAACCACCTCTTTTTTCCAACATTTGAGAGAGTTGATTCAGCCCAAGTGCTGCCATGTATACTTTGCAGATTTGTATTACAACTCTTTTCTTGGACTCACACATACCCCTTCGGATTAAGGGGGATGTTGGAACACCTAATCCTACATGGGTAGGTGTGGAATGCAAAAAGTCACAATGGAGTCCAAGTGACCTTGGAATGTGAAACCAAGAGTCACACCATTGTACTATAAATGTACATCTTTGTATAATGGAAAATAAGAAAGCCTCACGCTTATCCTTCATTGTGTGTTGTTTCTCTTGTGTGTGCATTCTTCTTCCTCATACACCATGTTTGTGCTTTAACATGGTGTTTAACAACCTGCATCAGGTAGAAGAAGAGCACACACTAAGGGAAAATTTCTCTCAGGGAACTTCTACTTGGAAGTTCGAATTTCCAGTTGCTGATCAATAGTAGCAGCTCGCAAAGCCACGCGTTCCAAGAGGGAGTGAAAATAGCAGAGCAACAACCGAGCATAGGGGAAGAGGGAGTTTTCGACATTTTTAGAGATGACCACTGTTGGGCTTAGAGATTAAGACAGGTTGGATGGAGCTTCCAAATACGTCATCTGGAAGGAAAGGATGTCCTTTCTTCTAGATGATTATGGCATAAAAGCCTATACTGATGCAGTGGTGGCGATTTCCACGGATGCAAATCAGCTGAAGGAGTATAGAAAGGAGATGGCACGAGCGAAGCGGTTGATCCTAAATGGAGTTTGGGATCATGTAGTCTCGCATATAGCTGGAAAGGATACTACCAAGCAATGTGGGATGCTCTCGCCACGTTGTATCAAGGTACTTCCGAGCAACGAAAGATGAATCTCAAGGAGAAGCTAAGATGCATCCAGATGCAGAAAGGGGAAGGCAGAGACTGTGAAAATTCCTAGACAAAATCCTTACTGCAGTAACTGATATTATTTCTTCTACCTATTAATTCTGAATTAAGTTATTTATGGTGTTACACAATAAATATTGAAATAAATTCTACTACAACTTTCACAATTACAATATTGCAGAGAGTAAATGAAGAAAAAAATACTAGCACAAGTATCACCACAATGACAGTTATTTTTGGACAATCGTCCCTGGAAAAACCCAATGTGGGAAAACTGGTGCAGTAGATGAGGGTTTCTTTATTATTCTTCGGCAATAATTCATGTACAAATATTCCAGATAGCAAAATAGAAGACGAGACACTGAGAGAAAATTAATGAACAAATTCTCACTCTTCACAGTGGTTTTCTAACCCCGAAGAGGACCTCCTGTCCTTACGCTAGCCACACCGCGTCACCCTCTACGCAATGACTTCGCAGTGCCTGCATCACTGCCTCTGTGCTGGTGATTTGCATCCCTCCTCTGCGCTACCCTTTATAGAATTTCCCTGCACTCTCAGACTATTGTTGATCCCTCTCTTTCTCCCACCTGCAACTCTCCCTCTGATTCGATTTTTTCTTGCCGAACTTCAACCACTGAGAAATTGATCTACTTGGGTAACTGAGTACCTGCATTGGTGTGTTCTCCAAGTGCCCATCGAAGTCTTTCTTATAATCTTCTCGTTGATCAATCAACGACCCAAATTAGATTCTAATCAATGGCTCAGATCATCTTGACTTGATCCTCGTCTTTTTCTGGAAGATTCACACTCAGTTTAATTAATTCCCTTTAGCTATTTAAATTTCCTAAGTTTAGACTTAGGTATCCATTAAAAATAAATAATAATTTTAATTAAACTTCCTTTGGGTGGAATTTCCCAAAACGATTTCTGGGTCTTGGAGAATGCATGTGTCCTATCCTCTCTGCAAAATCTTGAGGCTAGAGCACATCCGATGCTACAAAATCAACTCCCTCTTAGCGAGGAAGGTGGTCTAGCAATGCAACCTGCTGAAGCATTACTCTGACTCTATATCATCTCCCTCTGCGCTGTTGATGTATACATTGTTGATTTTTGGTAGCATCGAAAGTTCTCTAAGCCCCAATTTTTGTGTAGAGGCTTAGACACTAGAATTCCAAAGAACCCAGAGACCGTTTGTGAAAATTCCACTCAGATCATGTTTTATTGTAAAAATTACTTATTTTGATGGTGACCCTAAGTCTAAACTTAGGGAAATTAAATAATTGAAAGGTATTAATAAAACGGAGTGAGAATGATCTTGAAAAGCGAAGATCAAGTCTAATATAATCTTAGTCGTTGATTAGAGATCTAATCTTGTCCATTGATGTCTCAACGAGAAGATTATAAAGGATGGCTTGAGGGTCATTTGGAAAGACACATCGAGTGAATCTTGAGATCGAATTCTTCTGACTGAGCAGTGCTCAGACAAAGATCAGATCTAAGTGATTCAGTGCAGTGAGGGGCAGAAGCAGTTATTGGTCGGAGGATCTTCTCCGGGACCAAGAGTTCATAACAGAGAGGCAAAAGAGACAATAGAGGAAGAAGCGTAGCCACCAGGAGGTGTGACACAGTCCCCAAAAGGGGTGACGCGGGCCCACGCAGGGACTACGTAGTGTTTTCGAGAGACAATCTGAGATTTGCTGGAGATCGGGGTTTCTGAGCCGAGAGGGTTGAAACTTGATTTTTTGAGAGGCATATCGATTCAAAGAGGAGGTGACACAGTCCACATCCATCCCCACATAGACCTACGCATATACTGCGCACAGGAAGCGCAGAGGGAGCTGGGGTTTCGCCAGTTCAGATCTGGATCAGCCGGGACTTGCAGTGTGAGGTAAAACTCTCTAGATTTTGTCTGCTGTGATTTCTTTGTGGTGGATAGCTAGCAAGGCATCCAGAGATTGTATTCAGAAACTGCTGCTTAATAATGCAAACCCTCAGATCGTGCAGTCCTATCGTATTGAAGTGATTACAACTTCAGATGATGGTCTTTTATGAGATTCTTTTTTTTATATACATTTGCTACAGTAAGGACAAAATGTCTCATTTGCTACACAATAGATCATCCTCGTAAGGGCTTCAAGGAGCAACAGGGGTTTGAAAACTATCATATTTGTTGATCTGTGGCTGAAGCAAGCATTTCCTGAGGCTAATCAATGATGTCTTAATCAAATGCTTAGTACACTAAACCAAGACACTTCTGTGGACACACCTTTGTCCATTCTAAAGTATAACTCTGAGATTTCTGAGATACTGTTTGTAAGTAACAATTCTTGTGCTTAATGGTTGCCTAGAATAATCATTGTTTTGGTTCAAACACTTTAATGAATGGTATTTGTTGGGAATCTATGGTCAATTGACTGCTCTAGCATCTATATAAGCAAGGGGTATTTAAGGACAAAGATCCTTCTTCAATTCAGGCAGAAGTATCAAAAAGTGAAGGCAAATCATCTAAAGCAAATATTAGAAGCACATCTTCTTCACAAAGTCAACTTAATCATCAAAAGATGCCACCCTCAAATATACATCAGTACTACATCACATAACATATGATTTTTTTAAGATATACCATCTCAGTGGTATGGTTGATCTTTGTCGTACTCATATTGGATTACAATAACATGGTTGACTTCTTGTATATAATATATATAAGATGGCATCTCAGCTGTGTGTTTGAAAGTTCAGTTACTTCATTAACATGTTTGACATCTCAGTTCAGCGATCTGTATTACATCATCAACACATCAAGCTTGGAAGGTGAACGATAACAGAAGCATTATCAATGGATCCTGTTCACAAACAAAGTTGTGAACAAGATGTGTAAGTTCTAGACATTCTGATGTATTTTAGATGAAGTACAAAAGTAGTTGTATGTCAAGTTTTAAAAGCAAAAGGAAACCTTACCATCTGATAGAGTCTCTGGAGGAATAAAACATAAAGGAATATCTTGCTAGAAATGATATGAATTCAACAATTACTGATCTTTCTGATCTGGACAATCCATTTATTACCAGTATGGCAAAGAAATAAGCTTACCCTTGCTCGTAAGCAGGTCAGGAAAGGTTCTGGTAGTTTTCCTATCTCATCAGATGATTTGGAACTAGATATCCTTGATATAGCAGCACTATTTATTCCTCGTACAACAGTTAATGATATACTACCTCCGACCTGAAAATTCGAAAGAAGATGATGAAAGTCAGAAGGCAGAGAAAAGTCACTTGTCATGGTCATTTGGATAACAAATGCCTGGATGAGATGATCATCCTTATAATAGATTGAGTAGTTTCATACTCGTAGCATAAATCATTTAGCAGCTCATAGATGAAAGCTAGATGAACATTTGACGTAAGGCTTCAGAGGGAGCTATAGATTATTTCAAGAAAGATATCCATGTCAAAGGGCGTTGATTCATATCAGCTGATTATAATAGTCCGATGACTCTAAAGATGATATCCGTGTTACTTAAGAAGCAACATTGGCTGACTTTGGTGCATAGACCAAAGGATGAATAACAGGGTGCAGATAGCTTTATGGATATGCTTCCAACAAGCATACATATTCCGATGTTCAGAGGGAGATATAATGTTTATTGATGAAATCTGACAGATGATGATCCTCTCATATAAGAGGAAGCTGATATCTTCCTTTAAAGAAAGGCAGGAAGTCATTGAAAGATCTATTTTTTTAGTTCAGTACATTGGAGAGCCACCAAGCTTCATCATTGTTTGAGTGAGCAGATCTCTATTATCTTGGTAAGATCAAGATTACCTTTCTTCAGAAAGAGGCTGGGAGTCATGGATAAACCGTACTATGAGGGTCTCGACTGTACTTTGAACTTTGAAAGACCAGTTTAGGTTGTGGTCTCCCTGAGTAAGAAGGAGTTAGATCAGTCAAATACCTTCTTCATCAAGATGTACAAGAAACAGAGAATTGCTAAGTGCTATCAAAGATCTCTACTATAAATCAATATGTTTGCTATCTTGTAATATTCCAAATTAGCATTGCTAATTGGAATATTTCATTTTTGTTTAATTTTGCCGCTTTAGCTAGAAATAATAAATAAAGTGAGAAATAAGAGGGGTCACCTCACTTTATAAAATAAAGTGCTTTTCCTAGTTGATTGACGTTATAACTTAAAGAGGGGGCCTTGGGGGTCCACATGAGTATGAGGGGAGGCCTCACGCTGACCCAAGGTTAACTGCGCAGGCCAAGGAGAGTGAAGGACGCAGTCAAGGTTTTGGAGGGAGTTTAGCACTATAAAAGGTGGGGGTTCTCACCTCATTTGGCATTGTTGATTTGATATTGATATTGAGAGCTAGACTTCTGTCTACTTCAGCACGCCGGTTGTTTAGTCGGTCTGCAGCACTGTTTAGTGCAAACTGAGTGTCTCCGATCGGAGATCTCACCCTTGGCTCCGGGGGACTTCGAGTGCCTGCTCGAGCAAGGTTTCTTTCCTTCAGTTTCAGTGGTGATTTGCAGTAGTTTTCAGGTGGACGTTTGGTAGAGGAGATACCCCCTTTCTTGAGACTGCATAGGCTAGGGCAGAGGACGCAGATCCAGATAGAGAGGACGCAGATCTGGATAGGGAGGACGCAGATCCAGCTAAGGAGGACGCAGATCTAGATAGAGAGGATGCAGATCTGGATAGGGAGGACGCAGATCCAGCTAGGGAGGACGCAGATCCAGAGAGAGAGGACGCAGATCTGGATAGGGAGGACGCAGATCCAGCTAGGGAGGACGCAGATCTGATGAACAGGGTTGTTGAGTGGGATTTTGGCAGCGTTTTCAGTATTTCCAGCCCTGAGGAGTTTGGTTATTTCATCCGGAGGATTTGTGGGTAGATTCAGCCCTTTTTGCCAACGTTCTCTTTGGCTTCTGCGCTGTCACTGGCAGAGACAGCGTTTTCACTGGTGAGGGTTTATTTGGTGTATCTTCGGAGGTGGAGCATCTGCTTCACGATTTCTGGGTTTTGTCTGGAGGATTGAGATCAGCTACCTTTCCAGTTTTCAGCTCATTCCATTGAGGGGATCAGCCCCTAGTTCCAGTGCATTGCAGCAGCAGTTTTCCATAGTAGTTTCTTCAGCCAGCTAGGACGCTGTCCCTACTGCAGCCATTCTTTATTCTAAGAGGGTCTCCACTTGCCTAGGGCAAGGATAGGTGCACTCATTCTGATTATCTTGTACCCCTATATATGTATTCTCAGATTAATAAAATGGCTTAGTGTTCTGGCATTTTATGTGTACTTGTTCCATGTTCTGGTTCCGGCATTTCGTTTTATATATCTGTCTGGCATATTTCTGTGTATTACTGGTTATTTCCCGTTGGGGATATTACATATCTGTTGAAAAGTGTAACTAGGTCGGTCTTCACGTTGACTATGTAATTAAGTACTTATGAAAAGAAGAAGTCAAAATAATAAAATGTATTTTTGTTTCATTATGTAGATAGACTTCTTCTTGATGTCTATTAGGTTCTAGTCTTAAATAGAATTAAGTATTACATTCATGAAGAATCTAGTCTAGTAATCATGCTCTAAGACCTTGTGAAAAATGGAAGATAAAGCTGGAAAGACAAGCTCTCAACAAGCCTCATCAAACGCTGGAACAAACTCACTAATGTTGGCCTATTTCTCAGCAAGAAGTCGGCTCCAAAGCTAATTGTGTGGTCGGCTTAAAGGCTGGAACAGTGCCCTATAAATACACCTGTTCTGCGGCCATTTGGAAGAAAGGAATTGCGTACATCACTGAGGAGAAAATGCGGATGTAATACATGAACGGATATCTGAGATAATAACGCAGATAAGGAACGGCAGACAATTTCTGAGATTAACTGCGAGGTACAGGACTGAAGTATTATGCGGTAATCTCCAAGCAAGAATTGCGGACATACTCTGAGATTACAGTCTGAATATAATAGAGATTTCAGTGTGGAAGATTTTGGATCTGGTTGGGTTAAGAACTACTGTTATATGTGAACCTACAGCAGACATATATTAGGAGAGAGTGCAGATGTATACCAGTAGACAGTGCAGTGTTGCAGTGCGAATAAATGAAGGTCACAGTGCAGAACATAAGTGTGAATAAGAGACAGTACAGCATGCTGATCTAAAGACAGTGATACAGGAAGAAGATTGTGTATATCGAAGTTTTCATAAGGAGAAGAGACAGCCATAGTAAGCAATTCTATAAGCATATGTAATGTGAAGATCAAGATCTCCAGTGCTGAAGCAGAACTAAGCAATTTGGTGAAGAGAAGATTTAAGGTCGAAGAAGCTGAACCAAGGTCTTGGAAGCATATCTAAGTCAAGGGTCTAAGTCTGGGTCATGGTACTTGTCATTTGAATATCTATAAGAAGAATTCTTTGCGGGTTTTCCTCTCCAAGAGGGAGAGGTTTTGCCCTGGCTCTAGGAGCCCAACTTTTGTGTCTTGTGCATTTTGATAATTGATTTGATGAAATATTAACTAAACTAAAAGAAGAAGAAGACATAAGTATCTCAAGTAAGGTCACAAGTAATTATCAAGAAGAGAATTTGTATTAACCTATAGCCGTCCAATTTCTCAACATGGTTTCAGAGCTTTGGTTACAAGAAAGGGCTATCAGTGATACAAATCCACTTCAGTTTGGAGGTTACAATCTCATCTTGGTTACATTGCAGCGCTTATAACACGAATACTATGAAACATGTCACCTACATCACAGGTTCGGTGATACTTCAGTTCGGCATACATGTATATGAGTTTGAAAAAGGAAGCAGAACTCGGATAGCACAGTTTCAGCTTTGGAAGAATACAGTCTGAAAGTTCAACTACACGAATGAATGACATGTGATCTCAAGTCTGGAACAGCCTAAGAAGAAGATCATTCAAGGAAGAACAAGGTGAAGATCTCCTCTTCACTTGCCAAGTAAGTATCTTTCATTTTCATTTCAATTTTGGTTAAATGACTTCAATTTGCAAAGAGATACATAAGGTGGTTGTACTACCGAAGATCCTTGCATGAAACAAGGAGGATAGTCATGGTCCTCATAGATAACTGAAGCCATAGATAAGGGTCTCCTTTGAATTCATGGAAAGGAACTCTTAAGGTTCTCTCACATGAACAATATTGGAGACACAAAAGAAGCTGGAAGAATAATTATGAACAGTACAAGAAAGTTCATGTCACCGGAAGGGATGGAAGAAGTGGATGGAAAGAGGGAGTAAGAGATCATCTTCTTCTTTAAGTGATTTCTGTTGGTTATATGATAGGAAGCAGTGTAGCATCCTGATGAAAGCATGGTAGGAGCTCTTGGTGAATCAGCTTCGGGAAAACCTCTTTGATAACATTACTAATGGAAAGCAGTGATCAAGAGCAAGGGTCATCATGGAAACATATTTCTGGGATATTGATGAAGCATGCCAAAAGAATGAAGCTCTTCATTCTTGAGAAATTGCTACAAGATGACTCAAGGGAAAAAGGGTATGAGGTATGTATATATTTATATGCTAACATTGGATGCTGTGAAGTCATGTCATATGGTTGCAGGTAATGAACTTCTATATGATCTATGGAGGAGTATCTCTCAGTGCACGGACAGATGAAATCAACATAATATGTCCTCATGGAATATGAGGTGGTTGTATATGAACAAGAAACTAGAAAGGTTGTAACTTCTTGGGAATAAAGAATGTGCAGAGAAGAAGAGATCATGAAATGCAACCATGTCAAGAGGTAGTTATCATCCGGAGGCCAAGAAGATGTGACTACGAGATCTCCTGGGAAGATATGTAGACTCTGATGAAAGTCTGGTAAAGAAGATGACCCTTGGAAAAACATATCATTAGGAGATGTGTCAATCTGTATGAAGGATGTCGATGCCTACTGGGAGATGTCATGGTGAAAGATCATAATCAAGGCAACTTTTGTTCTAAAAGTTCATATGTATATGTTTATCTGGATAAATTTGTGCAGGGCTGCTAATCATAAGAAAGGATGTATGATCCTTGGAGATGATTTGAAGGAAAGTAGCATGGCATAACGGTGGTCTAGATGAGAAAGATTGATAAATCACTTTTTGATAGTGGACATGACTGAAAGTGATGGATGATCTGTGCCCTATGAAGCCAAAAGTTGAAGATTCCTCAAATATCGAAAACCATGACATCGAGGGGAGGAATTCTTCATGAGTAGCTGGATTGCTGCTGCAGGACCCTGGTTGATAGGGAGCCTGGTGGTAAGTTTCTTGCTTGGAATAAATTTGAAGTATGTCCTTCTTGTGTTGAGAGGGAGTGACGTATGTGATTCTCTATTACATGTGTCATGCACTAGACTAGGACTAACAGCCATAAGTCTTAGTGAAGTCCATGTGAAGAGAATGGATAGACACATCATTCTGGTCTTCACCTAGAAGACAGAATGGAGGATTAGGTAATCATCTGGCATTCGATACTCTTTGAGAATGAGATAGGGCATTCAAGATAAGAGTAGTTGTGGACCGATATTCTTTGAGGGTTGGCTACCCAAGAGAAGAATAGTCCAAGAAGGTCATACTCTGGGAACACCTAGGTGGGGTATATACCTTGGAGAGACAATGACTATGGCGTCTATTAGTCATGTGTCTCGCCAGCATTGTAGCCCATTGTCTCGTTGAGAGATGGGGCTGTTAGTCAAAGCCTTGCATTAGGACAATGTTGGTTGATATGATGCTATACAGATGCGATTACCAATCCGATTCTTCTTATGAGATTCTTCAGTTTGAAAGTAACCATGTACCTGTATGAATACCTCCCTAGTTAAGAGGGAGTGTTGAAAAGTGTAACTAGGTTAGTCTTCATGTTGACTATGTAATTAAGTACATATGAAAAGAAGAAGTCAAAATAATAAAATGTATTTTTGTTTCATTATGTAGATAGACTTCTTCTTGAAGTCTATTAGGTTCTAGTTTTAAATAGAATTAAGTATTACATTCATGAAGAATCTAGTCTAGTAATCATGCTCCAATACCTTGTGAAAAATGGAAGATAAAGATGGAAAGACAAGCTCTCAACAAGCCTCATCAAACGCTGGAACAAACTCACTAATGTCGGCCTATATCTCAACAAGGAAGTCGGCTCCAAAGTTCACTGTGTGGTCATCTTAAAGGCTGGAACAGTGCGCTATAAATACACCTGTTCTGCGGCCATTTGGAAGAAAGGAATTGCGTACATCACTGAGGAGAAAATGCGGATGTAATACATGAACAAATATTTGAGATAATAACGCAGATAAGGAACAACAAACAATTTCTGAGATTAACTATGAGGTACAGGACTGAAGTATTATGCGGTAATCTCCAAGCAAGAATTGCGGACATACTCTGAGATTACAGTTCGAATATAATAGAGATTTCAGTGTGGAAGATTTGTGGATCTAGTTGGGTTAAGAACTATTGTTATATGTGAACCTACAACAGACATATATTAGGAGAGAGTGCGGATGTATACCAGTAGACAGTGCAGTGTTGCAGTGCGAATAAATGAAGGTCACAATGTAGAACGTAACTGCGAATAAATGAAGGTCACAATGTAGAACATAAGTGCGAATAAGAGACAGTATATCATGCTAATCTAAAGACAGTGATACATGAAGAAGATTGTGTATATCGTGTTAGGGTCCTATAATAATAGGGTCATAAAATTATGAATTGACTTTGATAGTCTTGTAAATATGTACATACCTTGCTTTCTACAAGTTGTTCTCCCATATTTTGAAAAAATAAAAATAATGAAAAATAAAAAAGAGGGTAAAAAGTCCTAAAAGAAAGATCAAAAGACTTAGAAAAACATATACCCCAAAAGAAAAAGAAAAATAAGACTTGAAAGTGAGCAAGTCCAAATGCCACTACTTTTAATTTTACTGCAAAGAATAATGATTATGTGTAGAGTGTCAATAAATGCCATAATCCATGATCAGTTAAACAGTTTAATCTTAACTTTTCATGTTTTCAATTTCATGTTTTAGATAGTGAATAAAGATTTGTCAAACAGTTTAAGCTTGACAAATCAGTAGATAGGTAGAGAATAATGAGGAGCTCAACAATTTAATCTGAGCCCTCGGATGAAATAAGGTAGATTTAGATAGTTTTATGCTTTGAAAGAAAATGTTTTAAGGTTGCAAGCCTAAATGCACCTGCAAAATGAAGAAAAAATGTTATAAATAGAAGTTGAGTAGGTAGAACGCAGTGGAACAATCATGTAAATAATACATCATCGAGCAAAATCACTAATTTCCCCTCCCCTATGAGTATTCAGTATTCCAAGCTATCAGTCAAACAGGTTCAAAGCATTTCTCTGACTTTTGTTGGGACCGGATCCAAGGCTCTATGACTAGTTAGTTAAAAATATTGAGTTCTTATGTTAAATCCATATTTATCATCATTTACCCTTCATTCATACATTAAAACTCCTTTTTCCTAAGTAAGCACACATTCTTGCTTAGTAAAATTGTAACCCTAGAATAATTAACTTCATCCCTTCATAAGCATTCATAAAAACCCACAAAATTACATTTATCCTAAGTATTAGTGAAATAAATATAAAAATGAGCAATGCTTGATTTTATACTATACTTGGAGATAATATGCATTTTTGTTTTACATTTCACTACCCTTTCATATTAACTTTTAACATATCTTATTAAATCCCTAAGAAATACCCTCTCCTAGTTATTATTTCCCTTATATTTGAAATACCCTAAAAACCCACTATTATAATGTTTAAGACCAAAGTCTATTATCCATGTGCGCAAATAAAAAAATCCGAAATTAAAAGCCCTTTGGTCTAAAACTATCGTTATTTAAATACCCCGCCCCTATGGTCTTTAAACTATTCAAAAAGTTTAAAAACTATATAATAAACTAAAATCCTCCCCACATATGTTTATTAGAACATCTCACAAATGTTTTAAAAACCATATTACTACCCCCGCTTATAACCATATATTCCAAAGGTTTTGAATCAATTAAATCATTTTTATAAGGTTCAAAAACCTTAGCCACTTATGTATAAAGCCCACTCTCATATACATTTTATTAAAACCTTGTATTTTATGTTTTAAACCTTTAACCCTCAGTTACATCATAAAGGTTTAAATGCATTATAAACCCTTCCGCTGCATTTGATCCACCCCGGTCCCACCATTACTTTTCAATACAACTCTCAAAGCAATCCTGACTGTTTGCGTTCATTTCTCAAATCCAACGGTCGATATCCAATATCGCATAGAACAGATACACGACTGCCCAATAGCCAAAGCCACACAAAATGGGTGGTTTCCCATCGACCCCTCCCCTCCACGTGGCCTCTCCTAATTGGATCGCGTGGGTTTTGTTTAAAACCATTTACCAGTAAAACTCCGTGTGATAACCACCGGTTTTCCATTCGTTGAAATTCCAAAACCACCTTCCCGCCTGATCGCAACTCGTATTCAATGCTGATTAATGCAACCAATATGTTTGTTAAACCTTTGAAAAACATACATTTTATTATATGTTACGCGTTTAACCTTCTGCAAAACTTTCCCGACTATAAAGAAAACCTGTTCAAACCATTTTCTGCCATCTTTACGCCTAAATCTTGCAAACCTTTGCCCAGTAATCCTTTGAAGACTACTGAGTAGCTACGCAGTGCTCCAAACAAACTACTGAAGCCTTCAATTCAACAAAGAACCTTAGAAACCTTTCCAGAAAACAATACCTGCAGCATACCAGGTATTTTTCTCAGAATTCAACCTGCAGTCAAGTTGGAAAACCATTTTCGAAGAAAAGAAAACAGTTTAAATCAAGAAATTAAGAAATTAAATTGCCTAAAAGTCCTAGAAACAGGTCAAACTCTGGAAAAATTTTTCCAGAAACCCTAGTTGTTTGCTGTGCGGTATTTTCAAGGAAATTTATTAGTTTTTCACATTTTTAATGATCAATTTCAAGATCTAAAAGGCCAGAAATCCTCTACAGGTGCCCTAATCTTCTGTAAATCCTTTTTTAATAGAGTTTTAGCCCATTTTGCAATCAAAAAACTTAGAAAACCCATGTTTTCTATTTTATACCAGTTTTAAAGCCTCAAAACTTATTTGAGAGACCTAATTGAGCATAAAATCCAAAAAGACATTCTATTTTGCTAAATTTGCCCAATCAAGCCTCTACTATAGTAAACTTGCCTTTGCAAACAGTTTAAACTTGTAGATACCAATCAAGATGCCTAAAAAATAGAGTGTAAACAAGCTTGAAGGTTCTAAAACTCCTAAACCTACTCCTGCCATGACTCCAAATACTGCAATTGTAGTCAACCCATTACAACCCCCAGTTGTTGATATTGAGCATATTCCCCTAGCTGATATTGATTACAAAATAGTTGATCTTATAGTTGAATTCAATCTGTTAGATATCCACAATTGGTGTTTTGAAAAATCTCTAGATGATCTTGAAGAAGTTCATATTTGGGAATCCAATCTGCCCAAATATGTAGTCCCCCTGACTCACCCTTGTCAAGAAATTATCAGATTATGCCACCAATACTACATTCCTGAACAAAGAGATATTGTGAATGCAAATAAAGAGGTCCTATTTACCATTACTACAGAGTCAATAAACCAAATGTTGCAACTTCAACCATACCCCCAAGCAGTCCCATTGTCTATTGAAGCCCTCACTAGGCTATACATTGGCTTAGACTTTCTTAAAAGGTTTATGATTTTTCAGACTTTTATGCCCCTGCATGTTGAAATTCCCAAGTTAAACCATCCATATTCAACTGCCAAGTTCCCTGAAGGTTCAAGGCATGTAATCTCCATGCTTTCCTTCATACTTGGGTATTTCACTGATGAGCACACTAATGAGCCTATCTTGGGATTTTTGTCCACCTTTTCTCCAGGTCAACCACCTTCAGTTATATTTGACTATGCTAGTTTCATTGCTGATAGTATTCACTATCAATTGACTAATTTACAGCTGGAAGGAGTATTCAGATATACCTCCTATCTTTTCCACTTGTTTCTATTCTTCCTATTAGAGAGCTTTTCAATTTCACTTCAAAAGTTGGATATAGAAGGAAAACCCCTATCAGTTATCTTTTGGACATCTATACTCAGAAAAGAAGGCACATAATTCAATTATTCAGAGTTTGCAGAGTTGTTTTTACATCCATTAATCACCATCTTGACAAAAATAGAGCAGCCTAGAATTAGTGAGGAATGAAGAAAATATTGCAGCTATCAGCGCAGAGCAAAGTGGGTGATTGGTATTTGTATGAGAAATTCACTGAAATTAGAGTTTTTGGTTCTAACTTGTTGCCTTACAAGTTACCCAAGCATCCATCAATGAGAATCTTTGCCTTAGAATACATTAGGCAGATCTTAAATTCAGATTTAATTAATTTCATGGTAGCCAAAAAGAAGACCCAATTCAAACTCAAAAATCAAATTGGGCCTTTCATATGTAATCACAGAGATGCAAAAAAGGAAGCAGCAAGTCAACTACTGGAATATAAATTAGAAGAAAGCTTCCCATGGAATTATGATCCACAAGGGATCTTAAGTAAACTAAGGGTAAAATGTAAATTGACACCCTTTATCCATGAGTCAAAGCCAGAAATAGAGAAGTTTGCTAATCAAATTGAGTGGGTTGAAAACACTTTAACAGAGGCAGTTAACCAAATGAATATTAGTCACACTTTGGAAATTGCCATACAGCCAGAAACATCCACTAAGAGAATCAGAGAAGAAGGAGCTTATACTATAGAGACTACAACTGAAACAAAGTTTAAAACATTTACAACAAAAGGCCAAAACTGGGTATAGCAGCTAAAGGTAAAGTAACAATAGATTTTGAAGAAACAGAGACCTTACCAACACTGAACAGCTAGAGACCGATGTAGCCACTGTAATTATCAGTGAGCCAAATCATAATCAAGAACAATTAAATAATGAAGATGCACAAATAATGGAAACATAACAAAGTATGGAGGTTTCTTCCTCACATTAAGCCGAGGAAAAGGATTTAGATATTAAGGAAAAATACAAGCAAATCAAATTGAAGAACGAGGAAATCAAAACTGAAATATATTCTCAGTTTTTGAAGAAAAGCAAGGTAATCAAAACAGATTCCTATTAGCATTTGATTATTCAACTAAAAAATTGATTATGTCAGTATTACAACCCAAAGTATTAGTGCCCAAGATAGTTGCTGACTATAAGAAGGTTGATATGGAAGTAGCTACAGACAAAATCCATGAATTGGATCAGATTGAGTTTCATAGGCAAACCTCAAAGATGTTGTATTCCACAGTCACAACAAAAGCTATGAGTGCTCATAAGCTTCAAAATACCATTTCTAATATGCAAGATCAAATGAAGATGGATAAAGCTTCATTATATGCAAAGGATCTAAGGATAAAGGCCTTAGAAGATTTAGTATTACAGGTAGGATATGATCCTACAAACATCAAAGCAGTAGAAGCATTGGTTAAAAAGAAAAATAAGGATATAGCTGCCTTGAGGAAACATCTCAAGCTTCCTCAAAGTGAGCATCCTTAGACAAAGCAAGTTTTACAGGATCAAAAGGAAAAAGATGAAATGATGAATTTCATACTTCAATTGACAGTGCAAATTAAGGAAATGAAAGTACAAATGGACCAACTTGTCCAAGAAAAGGAGATAGTTAAAGAACCAATGATTCCCACAGTCATCCCAGTCATTACTGTAGCAGTGCCTTCAACTTTAGGAGAAAAGTTGGCACCCAAAGAGCCATTGGCCACTGCAGTGCCAATGACTTCTTCAACAACTTCAGTAACTGAATCCTCTACAACAGTGTTGCCACCTACAGATGAAAGCAGTCAACTAGTAAAAGCAATGGAAGAGATGTCCTTAAAGACCAATGAAATCAACATATTGACAAAGATAATTGAAAATCTTGAGAAGACAAACAAATCAACTCAGATGGATGCTAAAATACATGAACAAAATGCCCACATATTGAGTGAAGAGGTAAAGAAGCTACAAAAAGAATTAACTCTCAAAGATTAGATATCTTACATAAAAAATTACCTATGGAATAATGTAATTGAAGCCATCCATGATGTTTGGCCTTCAATTCAGGTAATTTTTGAGCAGAGAGAGTTATTATTGGCAGCACAAGCAGAGATCCAAAAGACACAAGCGGATTTAGTTGATAAACCAAAACAGGTTGTAAGGTTAATAAATTTCCTCAACAGCAAGAATAGACAGGAACTTGAAGAATTAAAAATCAATGACAAAACAACAACTATCCTAGAAATTAGGAAAGTTACTACCAAAAGAAATTTAATGAGACAACTTGAAGAGAAATGTGAAGGAATGAATACTGCTATAACCAGATTCATGGTTAAATTCACCAATTTAAGGCAAAAGGGACTTCCTGATATCATGTTTATTAATGATAAGTTAATGCCTCAAAATGATTATGACAAGAAGATAAGAGAATATGCCAAGGAGCAGGTGAACAAGCCAACAGGTCAAGGTATTCCCACAGGAAAAGTATTGTTAAAAAGTTTTGAAGATTTGTTTTATTTGCAGTATGAAATCAAGTACTTATTTGTTATCAAGCCCACATTTGCTAGGTACACTGAGGCTGATGAGAATTTTAGGAAACTCAAGAATATTCAAATTCCTAAAAATGAGGATTGGCAAGCATTGACTGATTTGCAATGAAGAATGAAAAGCAAACAAATGAAGAAGAAAAAATCTGTTTACTGTTTTCACTGTCAAAACAAATTTTACAACAGTAAAGCAGTTTCACTGAAGTTAAAGATTATCCGAAATGAAAGAGTATAAGTGGGAAAGAGTATCAGTGAGAAAGAGTATCAGTGAAGGCAAGTTAGATTCTAAAAAATATCTAAAGAGCCAGCCAAGAGGACACATGAGCAGCCAGCTGCTTCTTATCTTAAAACAGTTTCTATTTATTTTGAATAAAATAGGACAGCTTGCTGATTTGTTAAGCAAACTGTCACTATTATTGTTGTAAAATATTTTATTTTCCTAAGTTAATTCCTAGAAGTCATCTAGGATATTTTGTCAAACATTATGTATAAGTACTTCACTCTTTTGAAGTATTTTTGTGTGGAATAAAATTGTTGGAGATTACTATAGATATTTTGTTGACTTGAAGGCTTTGGATTTTGATTATGAGTAGCAGACTGGATCAACTATTTGGCATCATACTTCAGGATCCCTGTGATAAGCTATCTGGAGTGAAGTACTCTCTAAAACTTGTCATTGTTATTCTTCTTTGTTACATGCATACATCCGTGTTTTAATTCTAAATATGAATGTATAAATAGGAGTATTACTACAGGACATGTTAATAGCACCTTGTTTTTAACTAGTTATCATTTCTTTGTTTTCTTCTGATTTCTTGTGTAGGGAACCCTTAATTGCTCCCTCTCCCATTTGACCTCTATCTTCTACCTCCCTTTTCCAGATCAAAGGATTCTTAAGTGCCCTTTATCCCGATCATACCATCTCACAAACCAATTTTCCAAGATCTCCAAGGGTTATCTATCTTCCCCTGCAGACATTTGACCTTTTAGGCCTTGATCCCAGTTCTGTTAGCTTGAATTAGACTCCATAGCCCAATGGACAAGTAGATTTCCCTCTATCTACCCTCCAAGTGAAATTTTCCCACCAAATCCAGCAAAACCAAACCAAAATTGCATTTAATAACTAGCCTAATATTCATAAATCAAAACAAAGTTAAACTTGAAAGAGAGAGCCCTCTCTAAACCCTAGGAAGGCTAGATCTTAGAGTTTGAAGTAGGTTTGTGGTTACCTCTAGTATTCTTTGACTAAAAACTAAAATCCCACAACTTAAGAATTTATTGGAGTGATAACATTACTGGCGACCATACTAGGGAAATAGCCAGTCCTCAGTGATAAAATTAGTCTTAAAGGAGTCATTTAATTCATCCTTTTACTTTAAAATTGTTTTTATAGGTTGTGGGTATTGAAAAATTGTAATTCTGGCTTCTAGGAAAGTCTATTATACCAGGTCTAACCCAGATCCTAAGCCTGCTGTTATAGTAGATGACCCAGACCAAATTGGTAAAAAGAAAAAACAAACATAAAACTTAGAGGATGAAATCTCATTAATAAGAGTCAATTCATTACCAGGAGAATTAGTAAGTCTGCAAGATATTGATTTTGATCTGAAATTTGAGCATTTATTATTTAAAAGTAAATCTGAAAGTGATTTAAAAACTGTTGTTTTAGAACCTGCTTTTATTTCATTTTGGAATGCAAAACAGAAATCTATTGTAGTAAGTTCTAAATCTAAGAAAGCTGAATATCAGACCAAAGTTGAAGAAATTAATGTTACTATTCTAAATGATATTGATGAAGCTATTGAATTAGCTCATTTATTGACTTATGCAAACAAACCTCCAGTTTCTCAATTACACACCACATTAATTCCAGCTAGAGATTCATCTTTGTATGCTGTTACATCATTCATAAATTCTACCACCATCTCATCTACAGATCCATTTATCCCTAAACTACCTCTACAACTCAGAGTATTATTTCCACCAATCACTTCATCCACTGTATCCATGAGTTCATCTTTTGATTTCTTAAATACATCATCCTCATTTCCCAACACTTCAAATACAATCTTTAGTTCATCTACTATCATTTCTAGCATAGCTCAAAGCAGTTCTACCTTACTTCCTAGCCAAGCTAAGCTTCATGCTATGGCTGCTAGATATGTTCCCCTTGTCCTACCACAACAACTTTTTGATATGCCACAAGACTATCAAAATAAAATACCATTGTTTGATGGCACTACTCAATATACTGCTCAACAACACATTGCTAAGATGACAGACTTCTTTGAGATTTATGAAATTGATGATTCAGATGTTCAAATGAGATTGTTTGCTCAAACTTTAACAGGAGCAGTTAAGAAATGGTTTAAATATTTAGCTGCTGGTAGTGTAACTGATTTAGCTATCTTTTTTACTTTGTTTTTAAAAAAATGGGAAAAGAAAAAGAACCCCCTCCAAATTTTGTCTGAATTTGATTCTTTGAAAAGAGCTCCAAATGAGTCAGTCCAAGATTACTGCACCAGATATAATAGTGTCTATAATTCTATCCCTGCAAATCTTAGACCTACTCCTTATTCAATTATGCTCAAATTCCCGGATGGATTTGACACAAATATGGCTTACCAATTAAGGGAAAGAAATGCAGACACCTTAGAAAAAATGCAAACTAATGCATTTAGTGTAGAAGTGAATATTCAAGCCAGAAAAGCTAGACTTAGAAATGAAAGAAGAGTGACTATTAAAGAAGAAAATGCTAATTCAGATACAAAAATGGATGTTATAGCTAAAACTTTAGAAAGAGTGATTGTTAGACTAGATAACATAGAGAGAAGACCTTAGTGGGATAATCAACAACAGATCAGAAATCCCAATTTTAGAAAAAACATAAATTTTGGAAAAGCAAAAGAAACATCCCTAGACCAAACAATTAGGCCACCATTCCAAGAGAACTATGCTGAAAGTTCTCAGAATAATAATGATGATGATGAGGATACTATTAATCTATTCTGTAATATCCCGTTTCGGGGATATCTCTAAAACACAGCAAACTCTAGCCAGAGATAGACTGGGAGGGCATTTACCGGATATTTCGCCTCTAAAAAGAGGACGACATCCGGAGGCTACCTGGCCCTTTCTATACTCTGTCTAAGAGTGAAAGATAAACACACCAAGTGGTATAGAACTAGAATGCTCAGAAATATAAATAAATAACAGTGCAGCAGACATATAATAATAGAGAAAGAAATTACGGCAACTCATCCAGAAAACATAGAGAGGAAATGCTGAGCCATTTTATTAATCTAAGAAATATAATGGAGTACAATAGGTGATCAGAGTGATGGCACCTAATCTTGCTCAAGGCAAGTGAAGAAACACTCTCAGAAAATACAGGAAATGACTGCTCAATGAACTGCATCCCAGCTGCTGGAAACTGCCGTGTAGCTGCTACTGCTGGAATGGACTGAATACTAGGGGTTGATCCCCTTGCTGGAATGAGCTGAAAATCTGCAAACCTCCTCTCCTCACCAACCCAAACAAAACCCAGAAACCATATCAAAAATGGCCAACCCCCGAAAATCACCAGAAAATACCTCCTCAAGGAATTACGCTGGCCTCCAAGGCTCTGCGCAGAGGCCAAATGGAAATAGCTGAAACTCCACCAAAATCCTCTTGTGGGCAAAGGCGGACCCTCTGCTCGAAATCTCAGCTGAATCTCCTGCAGAACCCCAATCCCGAGCACCTCCAAAAAGGGATTGCATCCTCTCTCCCAGTGACTGCGCAGTCTCTATAAGCTCCAGCCCTGCAACAAACCCAAACAACAAAACTACACACAAAATACTAAAGAACTAACCTTGCCCGAGCAGGCACTCGAAGTCCCTCGGGGCTAAGCGCGAGATCTCCGACCGGAGACACTCAATGCACTAAACAATGCTGCAGACAGGCTAAACAGCCAGCGTGCTCAAGGAGACAAATGTCTCACTCAAAATCATCAACTCCAGAATGAATGAAATGAGGAGGCTCCTCCATCTTTTATAACCTTGGTTTCCCTCCAAAACTCCAACGTAGCCTCTCTCTCCTCCACATGCTCATCCTCATCTGCGCAGAAGCTTCTAGAGTGTACGTGGGCCCCCCCCTCCTCTACGTGGTGTTTGGCCCCTTAACTCCCACTTAAGTCACAACGTTGTGCTACCAGGTGGATGTCTTATTTCACTTAAGTGAGTTAGACTCTCTCCACTCACTTTTTATTTATTTACAAACTATAGACGGCAAAACTAAACAAAATCGAATATTCCAATTTAGGAATATTAAAGTCTCCCCCGGCAAAATGTTGCTTGTCCTCAAGAAATTGAAGTGACAGATGCTGCAAAATCTTCTCGCTCTCCTAAGTGGCATCCTCATCCGACAAATTCTTCCACCTCACCAAGAATTCCCGGACCGTCCTGCTCCGTAACTGCCTCTCCCTGGTATCAATAATGGCCTCTGGCTGCAACACCAAGTGCCCCTCATCATCTGGAGGTGGTAGCTCCTCTGAAACTGTCACCTGCTGCCCCAACGCCTTCTTCAGAATGATACATGGAAAATGTTGTGGATCTTGCTGCCTTGGGGTAGCTCCAACTCATACGCAACCTGCCCAATCCTGCGTATCACCCTGTATGGCCCGTAAAAGCGAGGCTTGAGCTTCTCAGCTCCCGTCTGCTTCAGCGATGACTGTCGGTATGGCTGTAACCGTAGGTAGACCAAGTCTCCTACCTCAAACTGTCTCTCCACCCGACCTCTGTCGGCATACAGCTTTTGCTGGTTCTGTGCTGTAGCCATATTGTCCTTGAGAGCTCGGAGGATGTCCTGACTCTCTTGGATCCAAATCTTGGCTCTAGGAGCCTTACTCGCACCGAACATCACATCAGCAAATGATAAAGGATGGTACCCATACAAAGCATAAAATGGTGACATACCAATAGACATGTGATGTGTCGAGTTGTAGCAGTACTCCCCCAAATGCAACCATCTCAACCATGTTCGCTGCTGCCCACTGACATAGTTACGCAAGTAGCCCTCTAGCCACTTGTTAACTATCTCCGTCTGCCCATCCGTCTGTGGGTGGTAAATGGTACTTGGTGTCAACTCCGTTCCCACTAGTCGGAAAAGCTCCTGCCAAAATCCGCCCATGAAACGGCTGTCCCTGTCACTGATGATGGTCTTAGGAAGACCATGCAGCCTGAAAACCTCTCTGAAGAACAGCTCGGCCACCTGTGCTGCTGTGTAATGCGTGGATATGGTGAAAAAGTGCACATACTTTGTCAGTCGATCAACGACGACAAAGATACAATCCTTGCCCTGCACCATGGGCAACCTTGTGATGAAATCCATCGATATGCTCTCCCATTTCCCCTCCGGAATGGGAAGAGGCTGCAGCAATCCAGTGGGATGGCTCATCTCCCCCTTATTCCTCTGACAAACATCGCACTCCCTAATGTGCCGGAGTACGTACTCCTTGAGGCCCTTCCATGAGAACCTCTCTCTAATGGCCTTGTAGGTTTTGGTAAACCCCTGATGGCCTGCCAATGGAGAATCGTGTGATGCCTGGAGTATCTTCTTCGTAAGCTGAGATCCCTCAGTCAAGAAGATCCTGTCCCTGTAATAGATGATCTCATCAACCACCCTGTACCTGTCATCTGCCACCTGTCCATCCAGCACTTTACATGCAAATCTGTCCTTGGAGTACTCCACTAAAAGTCGAGCCCTCCAATCTGTATCCAAGCTCATAAGAGATAACGTGGCTGGTCTACGTGAAAGGGCGTCTGCTATCATGTTATTCTTACCCTTGACATACTCAATGTCAAAGTCATATGCTTGGATCTTGCTAATCCACTTCTGCTGCCTCTCCTGTAGCTGCTTCTGCTCCAAAAAGAACCTGAGGCTATTGTGATCAGTCCTCACCCTGAACCTGTTTCCTACCAGATACTGTCGGAATTTGGCCAAGGCATGCATGATGGCCAACATATCCTTGTCGTATATAGGATACAACCTCTCGTGCGGAAGGAGCTTCCGGCTCTCAAAGGCTATATGGTGTCCTCCCTGCATCAATACTGCGCCGATCCCCTCTCCCAATGCATCACACTCCAAAAATAATGGCTGCGTAAAATCCGGCAACGTAAGCACTGGGCAACTACTCATCACCTCCTTGAGCCTATCAAAGGCTCGCTGCGCTGTATCTGACCAACTGAATGCCCCTTTCTTCGTCAAATCTGTAAGGGGTGCAGCAAGCTGTGAGAATCCTCTGACAAACTTCCTGTAATAGGTACATATCCCAATGAACCCTCGAAGTTCCGTCACGTTCTTCGGCTCCGGCCAATCTCTGATGGCTCTAGTCTTCTCCTCGTGGACCCTCACTTCGTCCACTCCAATAATGTGGCCCAAATATAGCATCTCCGTCATCCCAAACTCACACTTGGAGAGCTTAGCATAGAACTGTTGCTCTTCCAAGATGCGTAGTACTGCCTCTATATGCTGGAGATGCTCCTCCCAAGTCCTGCTATATATGAGTATGTCATCAAAGAAAACCAATACAAACTTCCTCAGATGACTGTGGAAGATATGGTTCATGCAAGACTAAAAGGTGGCTGGTGCATTGGTTAGCCCAAAAGGCATAACCAAAAACTCAAAGTGCCCATAATGACACCTGAAGGCGGTCTTGGGAATGTCCTGTTCCCTCACGCGAATTTGATGGTACCCTGATCTCAAATCAATCTTCGAGAAGAACTTAGCTCCTCTTAGCTCATCCATCAGCTCATCTATCCTGGGTATAGGGTACCTGTTCTTCAGAGTCTTCTTGTTCAGGGCCCTATAGTCAATGAACATCCTCAAGGTGCCGTCCTTCTTCTTCACCAGCACTACAGAAGAAGCAAACGAACTCATGCTCGGTCTGATGTGTCCAAGAGCCAACAACTCCTAGATGGCCTGCTCAATCTCATCCCGATAGGCTTTGGGATGCCTATAGGGTGTAGTGATCACTGCCTGAATACCCTGCTCAAGCTCGATGGTATGCTCAAATCCTCTATCTGGTGGCCGACCTGGTGGTATATCCCCAAACACTACCTCATGCCTGTCAAGGATGGCCTGTATATCTGGGTGAACTGCTCGACCGGTGGTCTCTGCCTCTGATGCTCGCAACTCAACCACCCACTCTATGCCCCCCTTCCGGAAGTCTGCCTCCATCCGGTGTGCTGAAATTGTCTGAAGTGGGTAAGTGTGCATCCCGCGGATCTTCTCATGCTTCTCGGTCTTCTTGTCATCCCACTCCATCTCTAAGGCCTCCCAATCCGTGGTGACCTTCCCCAGAGTAATCAACCACTGAACACCCAATACCACATTAGTATCCAGGATGTTGACCATGAAAAAGTGATCAGTCACGGTGTAGGTACCCATCGTCACCGCCAACTCTGGAACATACCGGGCACACTGCATCGTCTGGGCTCTTGGGACCAAGATTGAAAATCCGTCAAAGCTCTCGGTCGGTATACCCCTCCTCTCGACCATCTGTGCATCAATGAAGTTGTGGGTCGCCCCACTGTCAACCAAGACTGATACTCGCTGGCCACGTACTGTCCCTTGTACGCGCAACGTCAAATACTTAGGAACACCTCGCAAGGCTGCAAGGGTTCCTCCTGTGGGTGCAAAAGCTGCACCTCTTGTCCCTGGAGGTGGAGGCAGCAACTAATCCTGAGCCGTCTGACTATCTCCTGCCTCCTCATCATCCTCCTCATCCTCTTCCCCGCTATCATCGGAGAAGACCTCAATGAAATGTGCTTTGCCAGCAGCACACCTATGCCCTTGTGCCCATGGCTCCTGACAAGTGAAGCATAGCTGCTTCTTCCTCAACTCCCTCCTGACATCATCATCTATCTGTGCCCGTCCCGGATTCCCCTTTGGAGGAGGAACCCTCACATCCTTCCCCTTGGGCTGGAAGCCCTGTCTCTAGGGGTAAGGTGTCCGCGTCCTGGGCAATGCATCCTGTAAGTCCCTGGTCCTGCTGATAGCATCCTGGAGTGTAGCTGGTCTAGTAGATCTGACTAGACCTCGAAGTGGCTCTGCCAATCCCTCCACAAACATATAGATCATCCGTGTCATGGATAGATCTGGCACCATCACCAAAACCCTCAAGAAATCTGCGATGTATGTCTCTGGGCTCCCTGTCTGCTTGAGCTTCGTCAGCTCAACAAAATGTTGTTCCGGATCCCTCCGGTCAAAACGCTCCATCAACCTCCTGGTAAACTCGGCATATGTCGTCACTGTGGAATGCCCGAGTGTCACCATTCCATGGAACCACCAGTCCTGGGCCTCACTATCCAAATGTAATGTCGCCACCTTGATGGCCTTTGTCTCCGACATCTGATTAAGCTGGAAATAGATGTCCAGCTTCTCCACCCAAGACTTTGCCGAACTGTTTGATGACCCATCAAACGTAGGCAAATGAAATCTGCTAGAGGCACAGTGGGAAACTCCATCATGATAATGCCGGTGCCCTCTATGATGGTCGCGGGGTCTACTATCCCGCTGGAGCTGCACAAAATCTCGGAATGTGAGAACATCCCTAAACTCCTGCCTGTAGGCCTGATACTCTGCAAAATGCTCATCTAAGCGTCTAGGCTCTGCCTCCTGCTGGGCTCCTGCCCCTGTATCTGCCCCTAGGAAAGTGGGCATGGTAGAGCGGGTAGGTGCACGTGAAGCCATCGGCTGAGGAGTGTCACGCTGAGTAGCACCCTGCTCTGGCAAATGGTGGGATGTACCTGATCCCTCTCCGACCTGGAAAACCCAAGGGGTCTCACGCTGTCTAGCCTCTACAGTGGTGCACCTCTGACCCATCACCTCAACCTGTCTGGCTAACTCTTGAACTGATTTGAGGAGCTGCTCCGCAAATCTCTTCTCGTCCTTATCTGCCATCAGAATCCCCAACTCTGAATCTAACGCAGGTTTCCTCTGTTCTGCGTTTGTCACAGGCTCCTCCTGTTCTTTGTTCACTACTCAAACACGGTATCTGTACTTCTTTCTATAACAAATAGATGGTCTTTTCCCCAGTGTCACAGGCCACTAGCTCCACAGGCTGAGCCAGAACTATGCTCTGATACCACTGTAATATCCCGTTTCGGGGATATCTCTAAAACACAGCAAACTCCAACCAGAGATAGACTGGGAGGGCATTTATCGGATATTCCGCCTTTAAAAAGAGGATGAGATCCGGAGGCTACCTGGCCCTTTCCAGACTCTATCTAAGAGTGAAAGATAAACACACCAAGTGGTATAGAACTAGAATGCTCAGAAATATAAATAAATAACAATGCAGCAGACATATAATAACAAAGAAAGAAATTACGACAACTCATCCAGAAAACATAGAGAGGAAATGCTGAGCCATTTTATTAATCTGAGAAATATAATGGAGTACAATAGGTGATCAGAGTGATGGCACCTAATCTTGCTCAAGGCAAGTGAAGAAACACTCTCAGAAAATACAGGAAATGACTGCTCAATGAACTGTGTCCCAGCTGCTGGAAACTGCGGTGTAGCTACTACTGCTGGAATGGACTGAAGACTAGGGGCTGATCCCCTTTCCGAAATGAGCTGAAAATCTGCAAACCTCCTCTCCTCACCAACCCGGACAAAACCTAGAAACCATATCAAAAATGGCCAACCCCCGAAAATCACCAGAAAATACCTCCTCAAGGAATTACGCTGGCCTCCAAGGCTCTGCGCAGAGGCCAAATGGAAATAGCTGAAACTCCGCCTCAAATCCACCAAAATCCTCCTTTGGGCAAAGGCTAACCCTCTACTCGAAATCTTGGCTGAATCTTCTGCAGAACCCCAATCCCGAGCACCTCCAAAAAGGGACTGCATCCTCTCTCCCAGTGACTGCGCAGTCTCTATAAGCTCCAACTCCGCAACAAACCCAAACAATAAAACTACTCACAAAATACTGAAGAACTAACCATGCCCGAGCAGGCACTCGAAGTCCCCCGGGGCTAAGGGCGAGATCTCCAACCGGAGACACTCAATGCACTAAACAGTGCTGCAGACAGGCTAAACAGCCAGCGTGCTCAAGAAGACAAATGTCTCACTCAAAATCATCAAATCCAGAATGAATCAAATGAGGAGGCTCCTCCATCTTTTATAACGTTGGTTTCCCTCCAAAACCCCAACATAGCCTCTCTCTCCTCCACATGCTCATCCTCATCTGCGCAGAAGCTTCTAGAGTGTACATGGCCCCCCCCTCCTCTACGTGGTGTTTGGCCTCCTTGACTCCCACTTAATTCACAATGTTGTGCTACTATGTGGATGTCTTATTTCACTTAAGTGAGTTAGACCCTCTCCACTCACTTTTTATTTATTTACAAACTATAGACGACAAAACTAAACAAAATCGAATATTCCAATTTGCTGTCGCTAATTAGGAATATTACATGGGAATTGATGACAATAATACCATTTTCCTAACTCAGGAAGATCTGGAATTATTTGAACTTCAACAGCTTAAATTAGATTCTAGTGAATCCTTTGATTATAAGCAAGGTTATGACTATGCAATAAATGAAATACACAGCCAGTATAACCTTAGAAACAAGAAAAACAATGAGTCTTCTACTAAGAAAACTTCCCAAAATCAGAATCAGAAAACAGTGGAAGCTCCCAAAACAAAAGTTCTGCAAATTCTCACAAGGCAAATAAGCAAAACTCAAATTCCTCCCAAAACATTTCTAGTCCTATGAAAGCATCAGGGCCTAAAATTGTTGATATTACTGATGAAGTTGCTCAAGCTGCAAAAGATTCACAAAAATCTACTGCTGTTAAAGCTTCTAATTTTGTAAAAACAACAAATTTGGATCCCAAAAAACCTTCTGTTGATCCTAAAACAGTAGACCCAAAAGTTGTTACTTCAAAAACATCTGCTGAAAATTCTAAGTCAGAAAGAACATCTACTGCTTCACAAACAATCCTTGAAAAGAAAGTTAGAAGTAATAAAACACAAGAAACACAAACAGAGAATCCTAAAACAATTGAAAATGAAAAAACAACTGTAGAAAAGCAAGACAAACCAACACAAACTACAGTTACTAAAGAAGAACTGATTCAAATCAGTAAAACTCAACCTACATTCAACATACAATCAGAAATTGCAAAGCTTAAAATACCAATTCCTTTGACTGAATTGGTAAAAAATGACTTGTATAAATCAACCATAACTGAAACATTAAATATGAATGATGGAGAAGACTCCATAAATCTAAATGATGATCAGCCAGAGTTGATTTTTGGCCCAGATATAAATGGAAAACATGCAGATGGTGCAGTTCTTCCATTTTATATCAGTCTTACTATTCATGATCAAATTCTACATAACACAATTCTAGATTCAGAAGCTTCCCATAAGCTAATGCCCAAAGCCATCATGGAAACTCTGAATCTAGAAATTACAAAGCCACACAAAGATTTGTTTCATTTTGATTCAAGTAAAGTTAAATGCTTAGGTTTAATCAAGGATTTGTGTGTAACACTAGTTCAATACCCTGGTAAGTGTATATTAATGGACATTGTAGTAGATGATATCCCACCAAAATATGGTATGCTACTTTCTCGTTCATGGGGAGCAAAGTTGCAGGGATCTCTACAATTGGACATGTCTTAAGCTACTATATCAATGTTTGGTCAGCCTAAAAAGTGATATAGGGAAACATTAATGAAGTACATGGTCAGTAGTTCTGAAATATCTATAAACTACCCAATTTACTCTACACCAACTGACCTTGATTCTTTTATCCTATGTAACTCTGAAACAAATGAAATCCAAACTGAACTAGTAGATAAAAAGAGAGCACTAAACAACGATAACATTTTTCATGAATCTCAATCGCATTTAGACTTTGATGGTTCAGTAAATAAGTTAGGAGTAGGAGCAGGAGTTTGGATAACAAATATAGAGACCAATCACTCTGAAGGTCATGCTTTTAGGCTAAATTTCAAATGTGCAAACAATATGGCCGAGTATGAAGCCCTCATCCGAGGACTCCAAATCATTAGGAACTCAGGAGGAAAAAGAATTTTAATCATGGGAGATTCAGATTTGATCATAAAACAAGTAAATGGAGTTTATTCTGTTTACAATCCCAGACTAAGCAGATATAGAGACACTATCATAGATTTAATTGATGATTTATTGGAATGCAAGTTTGTTGTTATACCTAGAAAGCAAAATATACAAGCTCATTGTCTTGCAACTTTTGCTAGTACATGCAATTTACCATTCCAACCTAATCACAGATATACTGCTGAAGTCAAACATAGGCCAATAATTCCAGATAATCTTAGGTATTGGCAATTTTTTTCTCAGGATGAACAAATTTACAAGTTTATGAAGAAAATTGTATTATAGATACAGATTGTATAATAAATCATGATTTGGATTGTGAAATAGATTTAAATAACTTAGATGTAAATAGAATAAAGTTTGATAAACCTACTAGATTTAGTCAAGCTGACATAGATAGCTTAGAGAAAGTAGAGATTGAAGAAATTATTGAAGATGAATCAGATATATTGAATCTTAAGGATAAGTTTTTACCTAAAGGTTTAACTCCCTTAGAAGATCTTTTTGACTCCAATGATGTAGCTAGAAAACAAAAAATGGAGCTAGTAAGATTTGACATAGAAGAATGTAACATTGGTACAAAGTCAAAACTAAAGATAATCAAACTGTTCAAAATTTTACCTCAACAAGAAAAGGATAAATATATTCAGCTTTTAAAGGAATATCAAGATGTGTTTGCTTGGAGTTATGAAGATTTAAAATCTTATGATACAAACATAATCCAACATAAAATTCCAATAAAAGAAGATCAAAAGCCATTCAAACAAAAGTTAAGAAGGATTAACCCTGTGCTTTTACCTTTGATTGAAAAAGAAGTTAAAAGAATGTATGATGCCCAGATTATTGCACCAATCAGATATTCTGATTGGGTTTCAAACCTAGTTCCTACAAGAAAGAAAATAGGAGAAATTAGATTGTGTGTCGACTTTAGAAATCTTAACAAAGTATCCTTAAATGATAATTACCCTTTACCTAAAATGGACCACATTTTACAAAGGGTAGTAGGTTCTTCAAGGATTTCATTGTTAGATGGTTTTTCAGGATACAATCAGATTCTAGTTCAAGAAGAAGACCAAGCTAAAACAACATTTACTACTCCTTGAGGCACTTTTATGTATGTAAAAATGCCGTTTGGTCTAATGAATGCAGGAGCAACCTTTCAAAGGGCTATGGACATAGCCTTTGCAAAGGAAATACATGAGTTCTTAGTAATCTACTTAAATGACATTACTGTGTTTTCCAAAACAGATAATGAACACTTGGATCATTTGAGACAAGTTTTTATTAAGTGTAGGAAATATGGCATCTTTTTAAATCCTAAGAAAAGTCTATTTGGATTAGAAGAAGGTAAGTTACTAGGACACATAATCTCAAAAGAAGGAATTATAATAGATCCTACTAGGATAGAAGCAATTCTGAACATCAACCCACCAAGAAACATCAAAGAATTACAAGCCTTTTTAGGTAAGATAAATTTTTAAAGAAGATTCATATCTAATTTAATTGAGATAATTAGAAAATTGAATAACATGCTCAAAAAATATTTAGTTCCTAGATGGAATGTTGAGGCTAAACAATCATTTGAATTTATCAAACATGCCTTAACCAAAACTCCAGTCCTAATAAGTCCTGATTTTAAGAAAAATTTCATGATTTTTTCATTTGCTTCAGAACACACCATTGTTGTAGTTTTACTACAGAAAAATGACCAAGGATTTGAACAACCCATATCTTTTTTCAGTAAGGCTCTTAGAGATGCCCCTTTGCAGTACAACATTATGGAAAAACAAGCCCTAGCCTTGGTTAAGGCCATTAAAGACTTCAGAGTTTACATTCTCTACTCACACATTATTGCCTATGTCACAAATTCTGTAGTTAAAGACATTCTTACTCAGGATGTTCCTGATGGAAGAAGAGGTAAGTAGATTGCCACTATCTTGGAATATGACATAGAGATAAAACCCACCAAGCTCATTAAAGGTCAAGGATTAGCCAGACTTATAGCTGAATCCAATTGTAATGCCCTAGACATAAATTTTATTGCTTAAGTAGATGATCAGGAAGAGATGGCGACTCCATTGATCAGTGAAGTCTTTTCACACTCACCTTGGTATACAGATATCATATTTGTGCTCCAAAACTTACAAGCTCCTCCTGGATTGTCTAGAACCAAAGCTAGATTTTTAAAACTTAAAGTAGTAAGATTTTGTAGTTTAGATAAAGTACTTTTTTGGAGAGATCATAGTGGGATTTTATTAAATTGTTTACTAAAGGAAGAAGTTGACAAAATACTTGAAGAATTTCATGCAGGTGACTTTGGAGGACATTTATCCTGGAAAACCACTGCAGACAAGATTCTGAGTGCTGGTTTTTACTGGCCTACCTTGTTTGCTGATGTCAAAAATTATGTTACTTCATGTCATAAGTGCCAAATTTTTGAGGGTAAGAAGAAATTATTACCCCTCCCCTTAAAGCCTATTTCAAATTAAATGCCATTTCAACAATGGGTTTAGACTTCATTGGTGAAATTCACCCTCCCTTTTCAGGCCAACATAAGTGGATTTTGACAACCATTGATTGTTTTACCAAGTGGATTGAAGCGATACCCTCTAGACAATCCACAGATGCTGTCATTAATTCCTTCCTAGAAAACAACATCCTTTCAAGATTTGGGTGCTCTCAAAAGATAATTACTGACAATGCAGCAACATTCAAATCCAAGAAAATGATTAACTTTTGCCACAAATACCATATTACCCTAGGCCACTCTACTGCATATTACCCCCAGGGTAATGGCCTAGCTGAATCCTCAAACAAAAGCCTTGTAAATATTATCAAAAAATTACTTGAAGACAATAAAAATACTTGGAATAAGAAGTTAGTCAATGCCTTATGGGCATATAGACTTACTGCTAAGAAATCCATTAGTACTTCACCTTACCAACTAGTTTATGGAATGGATGTTGTTTTTCCTTCCTCCCTAGGTGTAATAGTGATGAAAATTATCCAATCATTACAGGTTGAAACAAATGACATCCAAATAAGGATAAATCAAACTATTCACTTGCAACAAACAAGGGAAGAAGTTTATATTAAATCTCAAGTCATTCAGGATAAGATCAAGAAAATCTATGATAAAAAGACTAAAGAGGATGATTTTTACATAGGAGATAAAGTGTTAAAATGGGATTCTAGAAGAGAAGACAAAGGAAAACATGGAAAATTTGATTTTCTATGGGAAGAAACTT
Source organism: Pinus albicaulis (assembly GCA_034641835.2). Taxonomy (NCBI): domain Eukaryota; kingdom Viridiplantae; phylum Streptophyta; class Pinopsida; order Pinales; family Pinaceae; genus Pinus; species Pinus albicaulis. Next base: position 1,421,255,607 of record CM076572.1, on the reverse strand, counting down.
ATGTAATTTATGGATATAGAGGTAATAATGCTTTCTTTCTGAAAGAATTGGATGGAACAAATCTGCAAGAAGGACCAGTTAATGGCAGAATGCTAACGCACTACTACTCCCCTGAGTTAACAAATAGTTAGTTTTTATTCACTTTAATCATTGTACATATACATTGCAAAGTTTAGATTGGATTGGATGTTTCCTTAGCAAAGTTGAAGACCGAAGAGAAGGCCCTATACTTTGAAAAGTAAATATCATAAATATGAATAACTTGTAGATATCTGAAGACATTTACAGGATCATCACAGTGAAATTTCAAAGGCTACTAGTCTCAGAGTTCTTGATATTTCATCAGGAAATGTCATCCCCATATGGAGCCACTGTTAGGGTCCTATAATAATATGGTTCATAAAATTTTGAATTGACTTTGATAGTCTTGTAAATATGTGCATACCTTGCTTTCTGCAATTTGTTCTCCCATATTTTGAAAAAATAAAAAATAATGAAAAACCAAAAAGAGGGTAAAAAGTCTTAAAAGAAAGGTCAAAGGACTTAGAAAAACATATACCCCAAAAGAAAAAGAAAAATAAGACCTGAAAGTGAGCAAGTCCAAATGCCACTACTTTTACTTTTACTGCAAAGAATAATGATTATGTGCAGAGTGTCAATAAATGCCATAATCTATGATCAGTTAAATAGTTTAATCTTAACTTTTCATGTTTTCAATTTCATGTTTTAGATAGTGAATAAAGATTTGTCAAATAGTTTAAGCTTGACAAATCAGTAGATAGGTAGAGAATAATGAGGAGCTCAACGGTTTAATCTAATCCCTCAGATGAAATAAGGTAGATTTAGATAGTTTTATGCTTTGAAATCAAATGTTTTAAGGTTGCAAGCCTAAATGCACCTGCAAAATGAAGAAAAAATGTTAGAAATAGAAGTTGAGTAGGTAGAAAGCAGTGGAACAATCATGTAAATAATACATCATCGAGCAAAATCACTAATTTCCCCTCCCCTATGAGTATTCAGTATTCCAAGCTATCAGTCAAATAGGCTCAGAGCATTTCTCTGACTTTTGTTGGGACCGGACCCAAGACTCTATGAATGGTTAGTTAAAAATATTGAGTTCTTATGTTAAATCCACATTTATCATCATTTACCCTTCATTCATACATTAAAACCCCTTTTTCCTAAGTAAGCACACATTCTTGCTTAGTAAAATTGTAACCCTGGAATAATTAACTTCATCCTTCATAAGCATTCATAAAAACCTACAAAATTACATTTATCTTAAGTATTAGTGATAGAAATATAAAAATGAGCAATGCTTGATTTTATACTATACTTGGAGATAATATGCATTTTTGTTTTACATTTCACTACTCTTTCATATTAACTTTTAACATATCTTATTAAATTCCTAAGAAATACCCTCTCCTAGTTATTAATTCCCTTATATTTGAAATACCCCAAAAACCCACTATTATAATGTTTAAGACCAAAGTCTATTATCCATGTGCGCAAATAAAAAAGTCCCAAATTAAAAGCCCTTTGGTCTAAAACTATCGTTATTTAAATACCCGCCCCTATGGTCTTTAAACTATTCAAAAAGTTTAAAAACTATATAATAAACTAAAATCCTCCCCGCATATGTTTATTAGAACATCTCACAAATGTTTTAAAAACCATATTACTACCCTGCTTATAACCATATATTCCAAAGCTTTTGAATCGATTAAATCATTTTTATAAGGTTCAAAAACCATAGCCACTTATGTATAAAGCCCGCTCCCATATACATTTTATTAAAACCTTGTATTTTATGTTTTAAACCTTTAACCCTCAGTTATATCATAAAGGTTTAAACGCATTACAAACCCTTCCGCTGCATTTGATCCAACCTGGTCCCACCATTACTTTTCAATGCAACTCTCAAAGCATTCCTGACTGTTCGCGTTCATTTCTCAAATCCAACGGTCGATATCCAATATCGCATAGAACAGATACACGACCGCTCGACAGCCAAAGCCACGCGAAATGGGTGGTTTCCCATCGACCCCTCCCCTCCACGTGGCCTCTCCTAATTGGATTGCGTGGGTTTTGTTTAAAACCATTTACCACTAAAAATCCGCACGATAACCACTAGTTTTCCATTCGTTGAAATTCCAAAACCACCTTCCCACCTGATCGCGACTCACATTCAATGCCGATTAATGCAACCAATCTGTTTGTTAAACCTTTGAAAAATATACATTTTATTCTATATTGCGCGTTTAACCTTCTGCGAAGCTTTCCCGACTATAAAGAAAACCTGTTCAAACCATTTTCTGCCTTCTTTATGCCTAAAGCTTGCAAACCTTTGCCCAGTAATCCTTTGAAGACTACTGAGTAGCTGCGCAGTGCTCCAAACAAACCACTGAAGCCTTCAATTCAACAAAGAACCTCAGAAACCTTTCCAGAAAACAATACCTGTAGCATACCAGGTATTTTTCTCAGAATTCAACCTGCAGTCAACTTGGAAAACCTTTTTCGAAGAAAGGAAAACAGTTTAAATCAAGAAATTAAGAAATTAAATTGCCCAAAAGTCCCAGAAACAGGCCAAACTCAGGCAAATTTTTTCCAGAAACCCTAGTTGTCTGCTACGCGGTATTTTCAAGGAAATTTATCAGTTTTTCACAGTTTTAATGATCAATTTCAAGATCTAAAAGGCCAGAAATCATCAGGTGCCCTAATCTTATGTAAATCCTTTTTTAACAGAGTTTTAGCCCATTTTGCAATAAAAAAACTTAGAAAACCCCTGTTTTCTATTTTATACCAGTTTTAAAGCCTCAGAACTTATTTGAGAGACCTAATTGAGCACAAAATCCAAAAAGACATTTTATTTTGCTAAATTTGCCCAATCAAGCCTCTGTTATTGTAAAATTTCCTCTGCAAACAGTTTAAACTTGTAGATATCAATCAAGATGCGTAAAAAACAGAGTGTAAACAAGCCTGAAGGTTCTAAAACTCCTAAACCTACTCCTGCCATGACTCCAAATACTGCAATTGTAGTCAACCCATTACAACCCACAGTTGTTGATATTGAGCATATTCCCCTAGCTGATATTGACTACAAAATAGCTGATCCTATAGTTGAATTCAATCTGTTAGATATCCACAACTGGTGTTTTGAAAAATCTCTAGATGATCATGAAGAAGTTCATATTTGGGAATCCAATTTGCCCAAATATGTAGTCCCCCTGACTCACCCTTGTCAAGAATTTATCAGATTATGCCACCAATACTACATTCCTGAACAAAGAGATATTGTGAATGCAAATAAAGAGGTCCTATTTACCATTACTGCAGAGTCAATAAACCAAATGTTGCAACTTCAACCATACCCCCAAGCAGTCCCATTGTCTATTGAAGCCCTTACTAGGCTATACATTGGCTTAGACTTTCTTAAAAGGTTTATGATTTTTCAGACTTTTATGCCCCTGCATGTTGAAATTCCCAAGTTAAACCATCCATATTCAACTGCCAAGTTCCCTGAAGGTTCAATGCATGTAATCTCCATGCTTTCCTTCATACTTGGGTATTTCACTGATGAGCACACTGATGAGTCTTTCTTGGGATTTTTGTCCACCTTTTCTCCAGGTCAACCACCTTCAGTTATATTTGACTATGCTGGTTTCATTGCTGATAGTATTCACTATCAATTGACTAATTTACAGCTGGAAGGAGTATTCAGATACACCTCCTATCTTTTCCACTTGTTTCTATTCCTCCTATCAGAGAGCTTTCCAATTTCACTTCAAAAGTTGGATATAGAAGGAAAACCCCTATCAGTTATCTTTTGAACATCTATACTCAGAAAAGAAGGCACAAAATTCAATTATTCAGAGTTTGCAGAGTTGTTTTTACATCCATTAATCACCATCTTGACAAAAACAGAGTGGCATAGAATGAGTGAGGAAATGAAGAAAATATTGCAGCTATCAGAGTAGAGCAAAGTGGGTGATTGGTATTTGTATGAGAAATTCACTGAAATCAGAGTTTTTGGTTCTAACTTGTTGCCTTACAAGTTACAAGTTACCCAAGCATCCATCAATAAGGATCTTTGCCTTAGAATACATTAGGCAGATCCTAAATTCAGATTCAATTAATTTCATGGCAGCCAAAAAGAAGACCCAATTTAAACTCAAAAATCAAATTGGGCCTTTCATATGTAATCACAGAGATGTAGAAAAGGAAGTAGCAAGTCAACTACTGGAATATAAATTAGAAGAAAGCTTCCCATGGAATTATGATCCACAAGGGATCTTATGTAAACTAAGGGTAAAATGTAAATTGACACCCTTTATCCACGAGTCAAAGCCAAAAATAGAGAAGTTTGCTAATCAAATTGAGTGGGTTGAAAACACTTTAATAGAGACAGTTAACCAAAGGAATACTAGTCACAGTTTGGAAATTGCCAAACAGCCAGAAACATCCACTAAGAGAATTAGAGAAGAAGGAGCTTATACTGTAGAGACTACAACAGAAACAAAGTTTAAAATCATTTATAACAAGAGGCCAAAACTGGATACAACAGCTAAAGGTAAAGTAACAATAGATGTTGAAGAAACAGAGACCTTGAATACCAACACTGAACAGCGAGAGACCAATGTAGCCACTGTAATGATCAGTGAGCCAAATCAGAATCAAGAACAATCGAATAATGAAGATGCATAGATAATGGAAAGACATCAATGTATGGAGGCTTCTTCCTCACATTCAACTGAGGAAAATGATTTAGATATTAAGGAAAAATACAAGCAAATCAAATTGAAGAATGAGGAAATTAAAACTGAAATATATTCTCAGTTTTTGAACAAAAGCCAGGTAATCAAAACAGATTCCTATCAGCATTTGATTATTCAACTAAAAATTGATTATGTCAGTATTACAACCCACAGTATTAGTGCCCAAGACAGTTGCTGACTATAAGAAGGTTGATATGGAAGTAGCTATAGACAAAATCCATGAATTGGATCAGATTGAGTTTCATAGGCAAACCTCAGAGATGTTTTATTCCACAGTCACAACAAAAGCTATGAGTGCTCATAGGCTTCAAAATACCATCTCTAATATGCAAGATCAAATGAAGATGGATAATGTTTCATTATATGCAAAGGATCTAAGGATAAAGGCCTTAGAAGATTTAGTATTACAGGTAGGATATGATCCTACAAACATCAAAGCAGCAGAAGCATTGGTTAAAAAGAAAAATGAGGATATAGCTGCCTTGAGGAAACATCTCAAGCTTCCTCAAAGTGAGCATCCTCATACAAAAGAAGTTTTACAGGATCAAAAGGAAAAAGATGAAATGACGAGTTTGATACTTCAATTGACAACTCAAATTAAGGAAATGGAAGTACAAATGGAACAACTTGTCCAAGAAAAGGAGACAGTTAAAGAACTAGTGATTCCCACAGTCATCCCAGTCATTATTGCAGCAGTGCCTTCAACTTTAGGAGAAAAGATGGCACCCAAAGAGCCGCTGGCCACTGCAGTGCTAGTGACTTCTTCAACATCTTCAGTAACTAAATCCTCTACAACAGTGTTGTCACCTACAGATGAAAGCAGTCAACTAGTAAAAGCAATGGAAGAGATGTCCTTAAAGACCAATGAAATCAACATATTGACAAAGATAATTGAAAATCTTGAGAAGACAAACAAATCAACTTAGATAGATGCTAAAATACATGAACAAAATTCCCACAGATCGAGTGAAGAGGTAAAGAAGCTACAAAAAGAATTAACTCTCAAAGATCAGATATCTTACATAAAAAATTACCTATGTAATAATGTAATTGAACCCATCCATGATGTTCGGCCTTCAATTCAGGTAATTTTTGAGCAGAGAGAGTTATTATTGGCAGCACAGGCAGAGATCCAAAAGACACAAGCTGATTTAGCTGATAAACCAGAACAGGCTGTAAGGTTAATAAATTTCCTCAACAACAAGAATAGACAAGAACTTTAAGAATTAAAAAACAATGACAGAACAACAACTATCCTAGAAATTAGGAAAGTTACCACCAAAAGAAATTTAATGAGACAGCTTGAAGAGAAATGTGAAGGAATGAATACTGCTATAACCAGATTCATGGTTAAATTCACCAATTTAAGGCAAAAGGGACTTTCTGATATCATGGTTATTAATGATACGTTAATGCCTCAAAATGATTATGACAAGAAGATAAGAGAATATGCCAAGAAGCAGGTGAACAAGCCAACAGGTCAAGGTATTCCCATAGGAAAAGTATTGTTAAAAGTCTTGAAGATTTATTTTATTTGCAGTATGAAATCAAGCACTTATTTTTTATCAAGCCCACATTTTCTAGGTACACTGAGGTTGATGAAAATTTTAGGAAACTCAAGAATATTCAAAAATGAGTATTGGCAAGCATTGACTGATTTGCTATGAAGAATGAAAAGCAAACAAATGAAGAAGAAAAAATCTATTTACTATTTTCACTGTCGAAACAGATTTTACAACAGTAAAGCAGTTTCACTGAAGTTAAAGAGTATCCGAAATGAAAGAGTATAAGTGAGAAAGAGTATCAGTGAAGGCAAGTTAGATTCTAAAAAATATCTAAAGAGCCAACCAAGAGGACATATGAGCAGCCAGCTGCTTCTTATCTTAAAATAGTTTCTATTTATTTTGAATAAAATAGGACAGCTTGCTGATTTGTTAAGCAAGCTGTCACTATTATTGTTGTAAGATGTTTTATTTTCCTAAGTTAATTCCTAGAAGTCATCTAGGATATTTTATCAAACATTATGTATAAGTACTTCACTCTTTTGAAGTATTTTTGTGTGGAATAAATTTGCTGGAGATTACTATAGATATTTTGTTGACTTGAAGGCTTTGGATTTCGATTTTGAGTAGCAGACTGGATCAACTATTTGGCATCATACTTCAGGATCCCTGTGATAAGCTATCTGGAGTGAAGTACTCTATAAAACTTGTCATTGTTATTCTTCTTTGTTACATGCATACGTTTGTGTTTTAATTCTAAATCTGAATGTATAAGGAGGAGTATTACTACAGGACATTTTAATAGCACCCTGTTTTTAACTAGTTATCATTTCTTTGTTTTCTTCTGATTTCCGGTGTAGGGAACCCTTAATTGCTCCCTCTTCCGTTTGACCTCTATCTTCTACCTCCCTTTTCCGGATCAAAGGATTCTTAAGTGCCCTTTATCCCGATCATACCATCTCAGAAACCAATTTTCCAAGATCTCCAAGGGTTATCTATCTTGCCCTGTAGACATTTGACCTTTTAGGCCTTGATCCCAGTTTTGTTAGCTTGACTTAGACTCCGTAGCCCAATGGACAAGTAGATTTCCCTCTATCTACCCTCCAAGTGAAATTTTCCCACCAAATCCAGCAAAACCAAACCAAAATTGCACTTTAATAACTAGCCTAATATTCATAAATCAAAACAAAGTTAAACTTGAAAGAGAGAGCCCTCTCTAAACCCTAGGAAGGCTAGATTCTAGAGTTTGAAGTAGATTTGTGGTTACCTCTAGTATTCTTTGACTAAAAACTAAAATCCCAAAACTTAAGAATTTACTGGAGTGATAACATATCGAAGTCTTCATAAGGAGAAGAGACAACCATAGTGAGGAAAGATTTTACCTTCCTACTGTTCAAGCAATTCTATAAGCATATGAAATGTGAAGATCAAGATCTCCAGCGTTGAAGCAGAACTAAGCAATTTGGTGAAGAGAAGATTTAAGGTCGAAGACGCTGAACCAAGGTCTTGGAAGCATATCTAAGTCAAGAGTCTAAGTCTGGGTCATGGTACTTGTCATTTGAAGATCTATAAGAAGAATTCTTTGCAGTTTTCTTGTCTAAGAGGGAGAGGTTTTGCCCTGGCACTAGGAGCCTAACTTTTGTGTCTTGTGCATTTTGATAATTGACTTGATGAAAGATTAACTAAACTAAAAGAAGAAGAAGACATAAGTATCTCAAGTAAGGTCACAAGTAATTATCAAGAAGAGAATTTGTATTAACCTATAGTCCTCCAAATTCTCAACACTATATATATATATACATCTATACGCTGTTGAATGGAGCTATGAGGCTCCCATTGATCCAGTTTTGATTTCAGTAAGCAACTTTTCACTATTCCCTATATGAAGGGATTCTTGGCTGAAGAATTGAGCTCTGGGAGTTCCTGGGGGCTTGGGGTAGTTATTGAGCTATAAGCGACAATAGGGTGAGTGGTTCACCTTTCCCTAGTGGCGTGCTGCGTACAACGTGAGTGGTTCACCTTACCCTGTGATACTCCATGGTGGTTGACATGTGCATAAGATGAGTGGTTCACCTTTTCCTATGGCATACGAGTAGGATGAGTGGTTCACCTTCTCCTGTGGGTACCCTAGTGAGAGATACATATAGGCATCTATTGACATGTCAGTGGGACGTGGTTCATCCTTTCCCCACATGTAGGATGCTCATTCCCTACGATTGATTGTTGACATGTCAGTGGGATGTGGTTCATCCTTGCCCCACGTGTAGGATCCTTCCTACTATTTTTGGTTTGCATGTGTGTAGGACGTGGTTCATCCTTTCCCTACTCTCGGTGTTTTGCATGCCTATAGGAGGTGGTTCATGCTTTCCCTACGATAATTGTGATGTGTGACTGTAGGAAGTGGTTCATCCTTTCCCTACATGTGATTATGACATGTGTTTGTAGGATGTGGCTTCTCCTTTCCCTACGAGTGGTTGTGAGCAGGATGTGATATATTCTTTCACTGTTGATGTTCTTGAATCATCCTACCCATGTAGTGCAGGACACATGGGAAGTACCTCTCAGTTGGCCAATGAGTTGGGAAAAGTGGTTTGGGACCATAGCACTACCAATGGACGCATCGTGTACTGCCGTACTCCCTATGTCTAGGATGCATGGTGTTCTTCAACTTGATCACTTGGGATCAAGTCTGATTGGATTTTACTCTTTGGTTATGTGGAATGACTTTTGTTAGTGGAGAGTGGCAAGGGTCTTGTGACTCACTCTCAATCAATTCTTTATTATTCATATCAATGTTCAGTAGAATAGAGCATAGATGAGATGAGATGAGATGCAAAGATACATCATAATGACAGGATGTCATGAATTGGCAGTTGGAATTCTCCCTAGTTGAAAGGGAGTGTTAAAATTGGCAACTAGGGCCAAATTCCACTTTAGAAAACTCCTTTTGGAAAGATAATAGCATAATTGAATTCCTCTTTTTGAGACGACCAAAATAGATCTAAAGATCATCAAATTTGGATAAGTAGAAGTGGGATTTTTAATTTATTCTCCCACACGAAAATTATCAAGGTCGACCTTATCTTTAAGTTGGCTCAATTAGTCCAAAAAAAAAGTCTCTTGACCACCCATCGAATCCTATATATTGAGGTGCCTCATCTTCATTCAGATCATCACAGAGGTACGAAATTCTTCAGAAATGAGGTGCGGGTCTTGTTACCACTCAAACCAGCAGGGTGTTGAAAAGTGTAACTAGGATCGATCTTCATATTGACTTTGTAATTATGTATTTATGTAAAGAAGAAGACAAAGATAATAAAATGTGTTTTTTTATTATGCTTGCTTCATGGGTTTCATGAGCACGGTTTTATTATAGGTCAATAGACTTTTTCTTGATGTCTATTAAGATTTCTCTTCTAGTTATAAATGTAATTAGGAGTCTTGTATATGAAGAAGTCTAGTCAGATTAATATGCCTCAAGACCTTGTCATTCAACCATGCAGAAATGGCTCAAGACAACCCTCAAGTCAACCTCCTTCACGCTGGAATATAAGCCCTACAAGTCGGCTCTATAAACATATAAAGGTCGACTTCATAACCTATGGACAAGTTGGCTAAATTACAAGTGGCAACAAATATATATACCGTATAAGTTTTGCGCAGAAAAACAATGGAACAAATTCGGACTTGTCTGAAAATTTCAGACTAACTTGCAGGAATTTCAGGACTGAAAAAGTGCAAAGTTAGGGTTGCTTTCAATTGCGGATCAAGATGCTGAAGAAGGCTGCGTTCAGATGTTGGCCAAGACAGAGTTAAAATGCAAATGAATCAGTGATATTACAACGTGAATAAGTTTGAGGTAAGTGCATGATTAAGGACTGCGTTCAGCGATGTTGTGATGCTAATTAAGGGCTGTGTTTAGCTGTGTTATGGTGCAGATTAAAGAGCTTTGTTATGGTTCGGATTTAGGGTTGCATTCAACTGAGTTATGGTGCAAATTAAAGTGTTGTGTTAAGATAACCTAGGGCTGCATGTAAAAGGATATGTACAGAAATATGTACCTCTGTCTTGGGCATAAGAGTTAGACAAGAAGAAGCCTAGAAGGATCCAAGGTGAAGGAGAAATTGAAGATTAGAGACCGAGCTCTCTAAGGTTGGTGCTGATCGGTGCTGGTCAGTGCAGGAAGGTGCAAGAAAGATGGATAAGCTTAAGGAGTCATTGAAGATGAATTGACAAGGTCTTGAAAGCATATAAAGGTCTAGGGTTTATGTCATGGTTATGGTACTTGTCATCTGAAAGTTTATAAGAAGAATTTCTCGGGGTTTTCCTCTCCAAGATGGAGAGGTTTTCCCCTAGCTAGAAGAGCCTAATTTTGTGTCTCTTGTATTTTTGGTAATTGACTTGATGAAAGATTTAATAAACTAAGACGAGAAGACATAAGTAAAAGTAAGTTCACAAGTGATTATCAAGTAGAGAATTTGAATTAATCTTCGCCCTCCAAATTCTCAACACAGGGGACCTAAAAGGGACTCCCAAGAGGGCAATTGCTAGGTAAGGGCAATAGTGGAGGCTTAGCCCACTGTCACCACAACTAAGTCTCCCTACTCTTTACGGACTTTCACTAATGGGAGGATTCCCGATTGTGTTGGAATCACTTGTAAAGTATATGTCGATGGATAGGTGGAAAGTGACCTTGGAAACCCTTTCCCTAGGATGGAGTGAAGAATGGAACTTGCTTGCTCTTTAAGCAAGGGGCTTGGTCCTCTAGGGTTAAGGGATGAGGATTGGAGGGTTGAGGTAAAAGGAATAGGCTTATATACGAGGTTCTCAATCCCTATAATCCTTGGGAAACTTGTATTCCCATATGGTCCTTGAAAAATAATCTTTGATGAGAAGTGGGACCACACGAGGCCAAGTGGACCCAACCCAAGTTCGTGGATGGAATATAGAAACCAATGATGTTCCTATCCTGGACAAGGTGAGGGGAAATGACCAAACAAGGATATTTACTTCAAAAGGTTAAATTGATCCTGTTGAGGTCTAGCCTTGGTGATGCCTAGGAAAAATTTGATCCTAGAGCTAGGGATTGAGATTCCTGGAGATTCCACCTTTAGAATTGCCTCAAATTTGGATGAAAGGGAGGGGACCCACCAACGCAGTAGCCTTTAGGAGATATAAATTTTTCCTTGGGCCAATTCCCAGGAAATTGATGCCCTAGGTGACCTTTAAGGGCTAGACCTAGGAAAAAGTGGAAAGAGGTGAATAAGATGACCACCCTTTTTGGGGATCAGTGCCTAATTCACTTGGGGACATGGAGTCAAGGATGATGATGAGTAAGAACTTGGTTTCTTGATCAAGGAGGCTCAGAAAGTCAGCTTCATCCAACGTTGAAAGAAAGAAAAGAAAAGTGACCTTCAAGCATTTATAATTCAAAGAAAATGATGCAAGCTTATCGAGACAAATAATCTCTAGGACATTTCATTCATATAACATTGACCCATACATAAAACTGGCTAAAACATACTTAATTCCACATTTCAATCATGCAACAACTAGCCCTAATTATAAGTAAAGTTTAGCAGTATGCAACAAGAAGAATAACAACACTAAAATTTACTTACAACGTTATAAAGTATATCCAACCAGCATTTCATTTGCAAGACAAAGCTCCAAGACAAAAAAATAGCCCAATTCCATACATCAAAATTCATCCATCTCCAAAAATATCCTCTAAGGAACAAGTGTGAAGTTCTCTATGATAGAGAGATCCCAAGTGAAGTGATGATACAAATTAATATATAGAACATCAATATATAGCCTCCTAAGGAGTTCGAATTAGCCTATGGGCTTACATTAGCCCCTAATGATAAAATAATGTGCAAATAAACCCCTATTGGTGACAAGCCCAACAAAATAGCTCATAAATGGAAAAAATAAGCCTCACGGGGGCCAAATAACAATATCACATGTCGTGGGGCCCTCCAAAAGGCCTAATAATATCCTGAAGTGCCATAATGAGGAATAAACTCCTCGAAATATGATCGACAAGGGGGTGGCGCCTTGTTCTCCTAGTAGTAGACATGTAGTGCTCCCAGTGGGTGTGGGGGCACACAAATGAACCCATGGGTCTCCATATGAATCAGAGATGTCTGTAGACCCTCTGTAAGGGCTCGAGTGATGGAATGAATGCTGCCATGACATCGGCCAAGTCATGGGACACCTGCCAAGAGAGTGTGGGGCTCCTGTGGGTCCTGCTGGGCATAATGTACCAAACACATCACCATTATCCCAAAAGTGGATCGCTAATAGCCTTTGAGCATCAATTAAGATCTGTGGAGTACTGTCTGCTGTTGTGTGTGAAAATTCCGATTCCTGGAATCCTACTGTAGCAACTGATGAGAAATCTTCTATTTGCTATTTTTTGAACAAATTATTTAATGTGTTCTACGGTAAATATTGAAACTCATACACTACAGCCTTCACAAAATTAAACTGCGGAAAATAAATAAGTGCGAAAACAAGATCTGAGCAAGAAAAAACAATATACACACGACATCGTGATTTTTGGACCAATGTCCCCAGAAAAACCCAATGCGGGAAAATCGGTGCAACAACTGAGAGTTTGTATTATTATGCAGAAGATTTGAATACAATTTGGGATGCCTTACTGGCCATCCACACAGAGAATTTGTCTGACAAAGAGCTAGTGAGGATTACCTCACACTAACATTGGAAAATTCGAACTGACCAACCTCTGAGCTGATGAGCTCAATGCTGCCTCTGCACAATCTTTGCGCCACTCTGCGTGGGGACTGCGTCACCTTTGCTTGTTGGCTCTTCTGCTGGCTGGATACTGATCTCTGGCCCCTTCCGGTCTCACACCCCGACACTTTGGCACTAGATCTGACTGATCCTCAACTGAATCTCGGATCTCCTCAAGGTTGCAGCATTGCCTCTGCTGACTTTGCATTGGCTCTGCGTAGCTGCTATGTTTCCTCTTTGTCTTCTCTGTGATGTATTCCCGGCTCAAGAAAAATTTCCAACTGGATCTATCATTGCCACTCTCTGCAAAGAATCAAATCGATCTAACTTCTCCTGAGCACTACTCACTTGAGAAATTCGATCTCTAGACCCTTGGTGTCTCTCATTGTATTTTCCAAATGACCCATCAAATCCTTCTTATAATCTTCTCGTTGAGACTTCAACGACGGAGATTAAATCTCTAATCAATGGCTAAGATTATCTTGACTTGATATCCCCCTTTTTCTAGAACATTCGCACTCTGTTTTATTAATACCCTTTAATTATTTTAATTTTCAAAGTTTAAACTTAGGGTCCCATTAAAATAATTAATTATTTTAATAAAACACAGTCAGAGTGGAATTTCCCAAAACAATTTCTAGGTTCTTTGGAATACATGTGCCTAAGCTTCCCTACAAATTTTGAGACTTAGAGCACATCCGATGCTACCATAAATCAACATTGTGGAGGTCCATGGCTCTCTATGCACACCCTATGTGTGCCAATGTAGCCCTTTGGGGGTTAGGGTCTCGTATAGGGAGATCAAACCCAAATGAAAACCACCTGTAATCTTGAATAAGCTCCAATGTGTCCCCTAGGCTTCTAGTACAAACATTCATTAGAATAATCATGTAAAAGAGTTTATAAACCGTGGATAACAAATTGGGTACTTCACAATGGCATGCCCTTCCATAGTGGGCTTTGGCATGTGCTAGTGTTTCCATGCTTCGAAGGGGGTTAAGCAAGTACCTTATTAGGTTGTTTCAACCCCTAAAGGGGATAGTATGTCCAAGCTACCTCCATCTAATGGGGGTGGCAAGTGATAAATAAGTGGAATGGAGTAGGCAATAAGAGGGGCAATCTTGGGCCACATATTGGGGCATAGAGGTAGCAAGATAAGGGGAAGCCCATACCTGGGAATATAATGTGTAGGAGGGAGAAATAGTGGTACATGAGGTTCCCCGACCTTGATTTTTCCACCCTTCTTTATATGCCTTTTGCCTTTTATGAATTTTCTTTAATTCACTGCTCGGGGCTCAAAGTACAAGAGCACGATGTGTAATATATAATAGTGATTACCCCCTTTTAGGTAGGGCAATTCTGTGCTCTCCAGGGGTTGGGACAATCATGGGTTCCTAAATGATAAAGAAGGCTCATCTAGGGCCTATGGAACCAGGGTGATGACTATGGATTGGGGTAGAGCTCATGTATTGGCTTTTACCCATGTGCTAATTATTTTTGTCCCTACCATCTTTTGCATTTTGTGGTACAATTTCCCGTTAAATGTGGCCAATTATGCTTTTTTTTTCTTTTAGCTGCATCAACCTCCGGGGCATCATTCCTATTGATTTTTGGGTAGCATCGGATGTGATTTAGCTCCAAAACTTTGTGGAGGGGCTAGACTACATGAGATCTCCAAGACCTAGAAATCGTTTGGAGAAATTCCACCTGGTGTGAAAATTATTTAAATAATTAATTATTTTAATGGAGACCCTAAGTCTAACTTAGGGAAATTAAATAATTAAAAGTGAATTAATTAAAACATGTGGGTGAGAATGTTCTAAGTAACGAGGATCAAGTCTTTTCTAATCTTAGCCGTCGATTAGAGATTAGATCACGACTGTTGATTGTTCAACGAGAAAAATATTAAAGGAAGGCTTGGGTTCTAAGGAGAATACAAACATAGTGGTAGCCCTTGAGCTAAGTCGAAATTCTGGGGTGTGGTTTGCTGGGAGTTTTTGAGTGAAGCTTACAGTGTAGTGAGGGGCAGATAGGCAATGTGATTTCTAAATCCGAGGCCGAGAATACAATTGCAGAGAGGCAAATCCGTACCAGAGAGGCAGTGCAGTGAAGGAAAGGTGACACAGAGGCAGCGTAGGCCCAACGAGGGTGACGCGGGCCCAGCCAAAGCAGCGCAGAGGCTCACGCAGGCCTGGAGGGTTGACGCAGAGACTGGAAGAGGCAATGTTGAGGTTTCAGTGGGCCAGAAAGGGCTCGTATTCAACAGATCAGACATAGTGACGCAACCACACTGAAGGGTGACATAGTGACTGCGTAGGCACCTGTGGGGTTCCTCATTCTTAGTTGAATCGACCATATTTTCTGTCTCCGAGAGATAGAGGTACTTCTGCTGTGATTTTCTCTGTTGGGAAAACCATGTTTGGTGCCCTAGTTTGTATTCATAATTTTGCATAATAATAAAACCCTCAAGAGCTGCTACATCGATTTTCACGCATTGGGTTTTTCTGGGGACATTTGTCCGAAAAATATTATGTGTCCTTTGTCGAATGTGTGATTTCTTCAGTACTTGATATGTATGTATGTGTAGGATGCAACAATATTTACTTTGATGTTTTACTGAATAATTCAGGAAAATAACTTGTTAATTATATCAAACAAGTAGGAGAAGTAAATCACAAAACTACAGTAGGGTTTCTGTAATTTACATTCAGAAATTTTCACATGGTATCAGAGCTTATTGCAGATCAGGGGGAGCTGAAGCCTGTTACACAACATTTTGTCACTGTCCTTGTACTCCTTGTTCCCAGGTGCATAATAGAATGAATAATATCTCTTAGAAAAAAATTCTGAAGATGCATAATAGAATGAATGAGTAGCTAGCCTCTCCCTCCTTTTATGCTTGAGACCCTAACTCTCCCTTAGGCCCCACTATGCTGATCTGTCTCCCCTTGCCACACTGCCCTGCCTACTCCGCACTGTCCCTTTCCTTGCACTGTCACTTGGTTCCCCTGGGCCCCACGCTGAAATTAGAATATTGTCTAAGTGAATTTAGGGAGTTTATTTCTCCTAAGTTGGGTTATGGGTCCCATCACCCATTTATTTATGGCTAAACATTAGAAAAGAAAAATCTGAGCAAAAATTAATATTGCCAATTAGCTGCTACTTGTTCTTGGCAGGATGGTGAGTGGAGCAGGGGGAGCTTCATGTTGGATAGGATGTGTAATATTCCCAATTAGCTAATTGGGAATATTACACATCCTATCCAACATGAAGCTCCCCCTGCTCCACTCACCATCCTGCCAAGAACAAGTAGCAAAAGTCCTTTAAATGCCATCAGTGAGTAGGGAACCAGGATAATATGGCACTTTGCCTGACACCTCATGAAGTTTCCCTACCAAGTAGTCCATCCCATGCACTCCAAGAGTAAACCCTCGAAGATACCATCTAATCCTGGCAAAGATAGCGTCTCGCTCACATGAGCCCCTCCTGCTGTCATCTCGCTGACCAACCTGCCATGCTAATGAAGGCCCCCACTCCATCAGTTGTTAAGATTTTGGGGTGTTGGGGTAGCATCAGGTGTGCTCTAGCTCCCAGACTTTGTGGATGGACTAGAGTGCATGACATCTCCAAGACCCAGAAAGTGATTTAAGAAATTCCATCCCGTTTAAGAGATATTTAATTAATTAATCTTTCTAGTTAAGGACCCTAAGCCTAACTTAGGAAAATTAAAAGATTAAAGTTAATTAAATTAAACATGTGATGAAAAAGACATAAGTCACACTGATCAAGCATCTTCTAATCTTAGCCATCGATTCAAGATTAGATCACGGTCATTGATGTTTCAACGAGAAAAGTATAAAAAGGGGGCTTGGGATCAGTTGGAGGACACACACAGTGGCAGAGCACTCAGACTAAGCTGGAATTCTAGGGCGTGGTTTGCTAAGAATTTCAGAAGTGTTTCAGCTACAACAAGGGGAAATATTGGCGAGAGGGATGGTGTAATACTTGGCCAAGAGTACAATGAGGCAAAGGAGCAGCAGACCAAAGCAGCGTAGGGGAAGCAACAGCTAAGCAGAGCAGCCATAACCCAGTAGGGGCAATGCAGAGGTAGCAAGAGGCCAAGGGGGCTGACGCAGTGCCAGGAGGGCTGATGCAGTCCGAGGAGGACTGATGCTGGCCAACCAAGGCAGTGCAAGGCAACGTAACCCAGTTTGGGGTGACGCAGGTCCTTCTTGAGCAGTGCAGGGGCTGACACAAGCCATCAGGGCTGATGCAGAGGGCTTCAGAGCAACACTGGGGTTTCTGCATACCGGAAAAGGCTGAGTTCTGTAAATCCCGTTTGAGGGTGCGAATCGGTCAATTTTTTGTCTCCAAAACAGAGGTATAGCTGCAGTCTTTTATTTCTCTGTCAGGTTAACCAGTTTGGTGCCCAGATCTGTTGTACTTAGATTATGCTTAATAATAAAAAACCCTCCAGCAGCCAGAAGATTGGTTTTCGCGCATTGTGTTTTTCCAGGGATAGTTGTCCAGAAAATCCTTGTGTTTCGCTTTTTCATTGTGCATGTTATTCAATTTAGATCTGTATGTGTAGGCTATTAATGTATTTACTTCGATGTTAATGGTGAAGATTTTAGATTAATAACGTAATGTTGTTGAGGTTTTGTGTATTTGGGGTACCATCAGTTGTGCTCTAGGTCCCAAATTTTGAGGAAGGACTAGAGTTCACCTGATCTACAAGACCCAGAAATGGATTTGGGATATTTCATCTGGTTTAGGAGATATTAAATTAATTAATTATTTTTATGTATTTCCTAAGTTAAAACTTAGGAAAATAAAATAATTAAAGTGAATTTTATTAAACATGTGATGAAATTGTCTTAAGTCACACGGATCAAGCTTTCTTTTAATCTTAGTCATTGATTAAAGATTTAATCTTGGCTGTTGATTTGTCAACGAGAAAAGTATAAAGGAAAGGCTTGGGGTCATTTGTAACACGCATAGAGGCAGAGCATTGAAGCTAAGCTGAGATTCTAGGGTGGGGTTGCTAAGAATTCTCAGAAGTGTTTCAGTTGCAGAGAGGGGAATTTAGACCAAGGGGATGATCTGATCCCGGGGTCTAGAATACACAAGGGGCAGAGAAGAGATCAGCAAAGACAACGCAGAGGAAGGCAGCAGCAGCAGCAGCCGACGGCAGCAACAGCCAACGGCAGCAGCAACAGCAACAAGGACAACGCGATTTTCAGGAAGCCCTTCAGGGGTTTGCAGAGACCCATAGGGGCAGCGTAGTGACTGTGTCGCCCAGTCCCTTTCAGTGATAGCGCTGAGCATTTGGAGCTGGTGAGAGGCTAATGTAGTGTCTTTCAGGGGCAGATCTAGGGTTTCTAGGCCTAGATCTGGCTGAGTTCTATAAATACCGGTTGAGGGTGTGGATTAGTCAGTATTTTTGGTCTTAGATCAGCCAGGTGCTGTAGATCTAGAGTTTTCTCTGTAGGGTTTTCTAGATCTGGAACCCAGACTTGTGTATCCATAAATGTTCTTAATAATAGAGCCCTCCAGCAACCAAAGACTGATTTTCCCACATTGGGTTTTTCCGGGGACAGTTTGTCCAGAAATAACTGTGTCACTTTGTCTATGTGTGCATGTGGTTATTCTAGATCTGAATTGGTTGAAATCTATTGTGTTTTGCTTTGATGTTAACTTGAATTTATTCAATAATAACTTGTATAAGTAGGAGAAACTTAACCGGATTAACAGAAATAATTTCTGCATAAGAATTAAGATTCAGAAATTTTTACATGGTATCAGAGGAATTGCAGATCTAGAAGGGTCACCAACTGAAGAATCTGAAGGATCTAGCTGCAGAAAGCAGCTGGAAAGGCAACAAAAAAGCAGATATGAATGGACAACGCAGTTTTTAGGAGCAGATTCACGCAAAGAGAAGGGTGACGCTGTCCAACGTTGTGTCCTAGCAAGCTCACACAATTACTGTGCAGAGGCAGCTTAGAAACAACGCTGGTTGGGTCTGAAGCCAGCTAGTGTGATTCAGATCTGAATCTGTTAGATCCAGAAAAAATCTGCAGAAAAGTTGTAGAAATTCAGAAGAGCTAGTGGGGTTAAACTTCTGAAGTTTTCAGATTTTTAGCCTTAGCACAAGTGACAAAGTTTGGGAGGAGATCGGCTTCTCAGAAAGTTTCTTGCCAAAGGAAACTTGCAGTTTGATTGGAGGATCAAAGAAGAAGCTGAATCATAGTTGATTTGATAGATTTCCAATTAGGGAAATCAAGTGTCAGAGGGAGCAGAGGGTGCCCAGTTCGAAAAGGACCCTAGATCCAAATCTCTAGCATAGAGAAGAGGAGCTCCGACACATTCTGAGCAAATGGCTCCTCATGGATTGCGTGATCAGGATAGGCTAGAGGGCCTCTCAAACTTTTCGGTATCGAAAGCTAGGATCCTGATTGTCCTTGAGGCATATGGTCTAAGAGACCATGCAGAGCAGACCCTAGCCACACCGACAGATGCAGATCTCCTACGGAAGCATAGAGAAGCTGGTGGGCATGCCAAGCGGCTGATAATGGACAGTATCAAGGACCATATTGTACCACACATAGCTGAGAAGAAGACAACCAATGAGATGTGGAAGGCCTTGACTTCCCTATATGAAGGAAAATCAGTCCAAGAAAGATGTTGTTGGAGGCCCAAATGAGGTCATTCATGATGACCAAGGGAGAAGACATCGAGCATTATCTCTTCAGATTGCAGTCAATCAGGGATCAGCTGACTGCAACTGGTGCAACTGTAGATGATGCAGTGATAGTCAGGACTGCCCTCAATGCAGTCATGGATGAGTGGGAAACCTTTGTCCAAAGAATCTTGGGCAAAGTAGATCTCCCAAATTGGGACAGCTTGTGGTCAATCCCGCAACAAGAAGAACTACGCAGATTCACCAAGAAGCAGCACCAATGTTATCGGAACCGAACCGGTTATCGAACCGGAAAACCTTGTGGACCGGGAACCGGTCGGAACCGGAAAAAAATCGGAAAAAAAACCGGTTTACCAAAAACACATAAAATATTCATATATGAAAGAAAAACCAGATATATTCATGTACATCCATATTAATACAAACCATTTAAGCACAAATATGCAAAATTTTTCATTATATAGGTGCAGATAGCCAAAATAGCACTTAGTGCAAAACATCGTTGAACAAAAAATGTAACAAACATCAAGAAACAGGCTCTAAAAGGCCTTTATAGTCCAAAATAACATGTTAGATCATAGTATTATACTATAACCTACAATACTACAAGCTACATATGATCAAATCATCAATCATCATCAGAATCCCTAAGTCACCTGATACGGGGATACGGGGATTCGAAGAATCGGATACGGGTACGGTGACCCCGGAACAACATACTTCTGGGATACGATACGTTATATATTATTTTATTAAAAAATATATATATTTTAAAATATATATATATATATATATATATATATATATATATTAAAAATTAGATATATTTTACACAAATTCATACTTAATTCATTGATTTAAACATAGATTTATCTATCATCTTCGATAGTCAAGGTTTTGTTTGAGTGATGGGTACATTTTTAGTAGGGTCATGATAGAGGAGTTTGAGAACCAATGTCACTAACATCAAGGTACATAGAGGGATTGGTGCTCTTGATTAAATACGAGTTCCATACCCTAATACATGACAAAATTCGATGGAAACATTGCAATAACCCAATCCTGAAATCTTGAAAAACTGATAAGTCTGCTGGATTTTGAATGAGATCTAAAATTCTACTTTCTCCATATGAAATCCAATGAGGTCGGAACCACTCTCAAACATCCTGAGTCATTTCATGGTAATGTTAAAAATTTAAGTAAAAGGATTTTACTTTAAGAATTTAACATTACCATGAATAGTGTGAGGGAAATAGAGGGGGTGGGGGTGTTTAAGTAGCTTTAGGGGGGGCTAGGGTAGCATTATTAACTAGGAAAAATAATAATTTAGAAAAAAAATTTAAAAAATTTAAAAAAAATTAAGGAATTTTTTTTTTTTTTTAGTGCCCAGGCTTGTGAACCGGTGGAACCGGTCTCTGAGCCAGACCGGTACGGAACCGGCCGGTTCAGTGACGGAACTGGTCGGTTCAGTACCGAACCGGTCATTTCCGGTTCGGAGGGCCGGTTTGGACCGGTTTTGCCTCCAAACCGGTCGGACCGGCCAGTGTTTCAGAACCAGTTCGGTTCTGATAACATTGAGCAGCACAACCCTGGGTTGAGCAAAGTAAAGAAGGAAGAGGAGGAAGATGCAGCCTTGGCATCGAAGAAGCAACCGAAGAAGAAGGAGGACATTTCTAAGATCAAGTGCTTCCAGTGTGGCGAAATGGGACATTTTTCCAGCCATTGTCCAAAAAAGAAGGACAAGGAAGCATATTTTTCCAAAGCAGCGGTGGCAGATGATGGGTTCGGAGATGATATGGCCATGAGTGCTCATGAACCATGGAGGTGGGGTGACATGGACATGTAGAGGAGCCACATGGAAGTAAGGCGGGATCCTTGAGCAACTCATCTCTTGGATCACAAGCGAGCTACGGCAGCCTTAAGATAGTAGCAGGACAAGTGGAGCATTGGGTGCATAAATCACAGATGAGGCAGAAGCAGAGGCAGATCTGAAGGTTGGGAGGAGCAGCGCAGAGCATAGCAGCAGCAATGTAGAAGCAGTAGCAGCGCAGAGGCTGATGTGACTTCAGCAACGCAGTGCAGTACTGCTTACTTAGTGTAGAGCTGCAGCAGCGCAGTGCAGTACTGCTTACGTAGTGCAGAGCTGCAGCAGTGCAGAGAGCTTCAGAGGGACAGTGCAGTGCAGCAACAACGTGATAGATTTCAGCACAAGGAGCTAATGTGACTTCAGTAGTGCAGAGGGAGTTTGATTATCAGGGAAAGCTGTAGCTGTGCATCGTTCTTTAGATGCCAACACAGATCTGTAGCCTATGGAGCTTCAGTGATGAGGATGCAGCCCATTTGACTTGTCTGTCAAAGATTGGGCAGGAGATTCAGTTGTTTCTCTCAACAACTGAAGTTTCAGTGCAACAGATCAACAGTGGCAGTGCTATGAGCAACACAGATGCAACATATTGAGAGGGAGATGCAGTACAGTGGCTGCAGTGGTAGTGGCAGAGTCATGGGTAGCAGTACAGAATGGCAGTAGTAGTGCAGAGTTGAGTGGCAGGAGGCCAAGCTTCAACAGCACAGAACCAGTGCCCAAAATCATGTAATGCATAAGTGTGATGTATTGCTAGAGCACACCCTTGATGCTAAGAGGGAGTGTTGAGATTTTGTGTATTTGGGGTAGCATTAGTTGTGCTCTAGGTCCCAAATTTTGAGGAAGGACTAGAGTTCACCTGATCTACAAGACCCGGAAATGGATTTGGGAAATTTCATCTAGTTTAGGAGATATTAAATTAATTAATTATTTTAATGTATTTCCTAAGTTAAAACTTAGGAAAATAAAATAATTAAAGTGAATTTAATTAAACATGTGATGAAATTGTTTTAAGTCACACGGATCAAGCTTTCTTTTAATCTTAGCCATTGATTAAAGATTTAATCTTGGCCGTTGATTTGTCAACGAGAAAAGTATAAAGAAAAGGCTTGGGGTCATTTGTAACACACACAGAGGCAGAGCACTGAAGCTAAGCTGAGATTCTAGGGCGGGGTTGCTGCTGGTTGTTGGGGCTGAACCAGAGGCTCTTCCTCAGACTTTGTAGCAGAAGGCAACTCACGGGATCTTTTGAAGGCCTTCTCCTTCATAAAATTCACATCCCCTCGCACCACGACTTTCCTACTCTCAAGAATGTAGATGTGATATGCCTTTGCATTCTCGCTGTATCTTACCAGATACCCGTTTTCGGCAGTCATCTCCAACTTCCTCCTCTTCTCACTGGGTACATGACAGTAAGTTGTATTACCGAAGATCCTAAAGTGACTCACTTCAGGCTTACTGCCAGTGAAGACACTATCTGGCGTGATTTTTCCCAGTGTAGCGTGAGGAGTCCTGTTCTGAATGTAGACAGTTGTATTAGATGCTTCAGCCGATAGGAATTTGGGCATGTCTTGGTCATACAGCATGGCTCTTGTTGCTTCAGCAATAGTCTAGTTCTTCCTTTCTGCCACACCATTCTGCTCCGGATTGTATGGAGCTGTCCACTCTCTTTTGATAACTTCCTTTGTGCAGAATCCAGTAAACTCTTTATCTATGTATTCACCACCATTATTTGATCGCAACACTTGATCCACTTCCCTGTCAAATTTTTGGAGTGTAAAAACTCTGGTAAACTTGAATAAGTATATATTATTAATGATGATAGATAAGAGATGAGTACAATGGGGAATCACCGAGGCTTTAAATATAGCCTCATGGTGTCCCTTGGTGAAGAGGCATGATCTTTGATCATGCCCTTTCACTTAATAAAACCTAATATAACTATATCTAACTAACAATTAATAAAATTTACATAACATTGCCCCTCTCTTAAATATGCTTTGTCCTCAAAGCATATGTAACGATGGACAATGTTGACGAACGCCTGGGTTTCTTGAGCGGCGGGCTCTTGCTTCCCACATTTTAAAAAGATTGTGGAGCATATTCTCGAGTTCAATCTTTTGTTGATTTGGATAGTGAAAATATCTGATATCGACAGGGTCGGATGCTGTCTTGACTTCTGGTGACTCTTCGTGGCTCCCTTTTGAAGATAACATGTCTAACTGATGATATTGTACTGTAGATGTTGGCGCTCCTATTTGAATCATCTTCGTCATCAGAGAGGAGGATACGACTTGATCTTCTGGGGCTTGGAATCCATACAACCTGTGTTTCTGCCCTTTCCACTTAAAACTTATAAACTGCTTCTGATGGTTGGCAGAATAAGTACCTAGAGTTTGTAGCCATTGAATTCCTAAGACCACAGCTACTCCTCGTAATGGAACTGTGTAGAATGGAGATTCTAAATGAAAGTCCTTAATCTGCAATTTGACTTTATGGCATTTTTCTACTTGTTCAATTTTCTTACCATCTGCCACCATTACCTTCATATTAGGCATGGGAAAAGTAAAGAGGTTGAGTCTTTTGGCCATGGTTGAATCTAGAAAATTGTGCGTGTTGCCTGTGTCTATGAGAATCATTACATTGTTTTTCTTAATATGTCCTCTTAACCTTAGGGTTTGAGGTTGTGATATGCCTGTCATAGCTGATAATGATACTTGCGGAATAGTTTCGCCATCCACTTCTGGAGATAACTCTAAGTTGTCTTCTAATCCTTCTATATATGAATCAGTACTGTTAGCGTCGTTAGTTGCTTCACAACTATATAGATTTTTCGCTTTTCCATTAGCACATCTGTGCTTAGGGTCCCAGTTTTCACCGCAACGTTTGCACTTGCCGTCTCGCATTCTTTGTTTTTCTATACTAGATTTTTCTTCTTCGCGAAGATGGATAGGGACATATTTTGTGTCATCTATATTTTCAGATTGAGGAAACCGTCGTCTCGAATATACTTTTTCTGGTTTTGATAATCTTTCAAATTTCTTTTCAGCAGCTTTTTCTTTTTGCCTTGCTACTTCTACGGACGTAAGTTCATGTAGTTCTAGCTCTTCTTGTATATGGATTTTAAGTCCTGACATGTAAGACTGGATTAAACGAGATTCCGACAATCCTGGTACTCGTGTTGCCAAGGTCTCCCATTCTCGAGTGTACTCATCCACATCTCCTTTTTGGCGTAGTTTGATAAAGGTTGAAAAAAACTTTTCTTCTTTTATGCCTTGAAACCTTTTGAAGAACGCATCCTTAAATTTCCTCCAACTGATAGCGAGCGTCGTCTTTTTCCACCACATATACCAATTATATGCTTCTCCTTCCATTTTCATGGAAGCATGTTTAATTTTTTCGTCATCACTAGTAATGTCATAAATCTCAAAATATTCTTCTTCTTTATTAAGCCATGCAACGCTATTTTTTTCATTACCATCAAATTTGGGTAGGTCGATCTTGGCTTTGCGCTGATATGCTAATGATGGAACAAGAAGGGGATATTGATTAGCAAATGCATTCCAGAGCTGCTTATTTTGAAAATCTGCATTACTATCTTCTTGATGATGTGGGGAATCGGTTTTTTCCTGATGCTCTTCTGAGTTCCTTGAATCTGCGGAATTGTTTTGTTGATTTTGTTCCTTGTTAGGAGATATTGGGGATTGTGTCTGACTTAATTTATCTATCTTATCATTTAGCTTATTGAAGAGTTCGCTCTGCTTTTCTGTGGCCTCGTGATGATTTAGCCACATTTGTCTTTCTATTCGATTTGTTGTATCATGAACCTTTTTGATGTCGTTGGAATGTCCTGCAACTGTGCTTTCAAGATCGACTAATCTTTTTCTGAATTCTTCGGAATTATTAGTGATCTGTTTCTCGAGATCCACCAATTTTTTCTGGAATTCAGCCATTGACATTGATGATGACATCGAACGCGTATGAGGTGGGGAGTATTTTTCTGCAAGTTTCTCTCCTTTTTTTAAATTTAATTAATTAATTACTTAATTTTTTTTTTCCCTTTTTTTTAACTATATAATTATTATATATATATATATAATTTTTAATTAAAAATTATATAATATATATAATTTAATTATATAATTATTATATATATATATATAATTATTAAATGAGAATTATATAATATATAAGTGAATTATATAATTATAATATATATATATATAATTATCAATTTAACTATATATTATATATTTTATATAATTAAAAAAAAATCGTTTTTTTTTTTTAAAATGTGTCGGTTCCTTTATGAAAAGACACGTTGTTTCTTATATACAACACTGCTCAGAGAAATCAAA
Organism: Pinus albicaulis; assembly: GCA_034641835.2. Taxonomy (NCBI): domain Eukaryota; kingdom Viridiplantae; phylum Streptophyta; class Pinopsida; order Pinales; family Pinaceae; genus Pinus; species Pinus albicaulis. The sequence continues at coordinate 1,421,229,646 of CM076572.1, read as the reverse complement.
ACGTGGATCACACTGCTGGAACAAATCGATTTTTTTTTAAATACAACACTGCTCAGAGAAATTAAAACATGGATCACACACTATTTCACGTTTTTTTTTTTATTATTGTGGACACGAAAAAATTTGTTTTATCCGGCCCGGTGGACAGCAATCGACACACAGGACTGGCGGCGGAAGATGACGGTGGTGACAGTGTGGTTTTTATATGCGGCTTATATATCGATTTAAATACCAGACGTCACAGACTATTTCACGATTTTCTTTAAAAAAAATTCAATTTTCAGAGGTGAAGAAAGCTCGGGACTGCGGTAGTCGGGAGGTAACGCTGGGACAGGCGACGGGAAGGTAGGCGGGGGATGAGCCGAAAGACGGCGGGAAGGTGCAAATCAACTAACCCTTGGACTTGTTTTGCAATAGAATAAAAAAAAATCTGGGGACTTCAATCTCGGTCTCAAGAAGATACTATTCGATCTGACCTGATAATTCAATTTTTTTTTTTGAAACCCGTATCCTTTGCTGTATCTAAAATCTTGGACGTCAAATTCTTATGAGCGAAATTACCTTGAGATAGCAAATTATTTTGGAACCCGTCTGCACTTTCTGAAGGCAAACCGAATTAAGTTAAAAATTTAACTTTTGAATTTTTCTAGTGGTGAGTTTTTCTTTTAATCTCAACCCTTGTACAGAATTGCTGGAATGATCTTTTATTTTTTATTTTTTACTTCATATATATCGTAAGGGAAAGCAGAGGGCTGTGAGGGAACGCAGAGTGGGAGTGAGAGAGCAGAAGGGGTTGGGTAAAAATCTGCAATTTTTGGAACTTCCTTTGATTCCTTAATTCTGGGTGATCACACAGATCCCGAAGAGCGATGGCTTCGATACCAATGGAGTGTAAAAACTCTGGTAAACTTGAATAAGTATATATTATTAATGATGATAGATAAGAGATGAATACAATGGGGAATCACCGAGGCTTTAAATATAGCCTCATGGTGTCCCTTGGTGAAGAGGCATGATCTTTGATCATGCCCTTTCACTTAATAAAACCTAATATAACTATATCTAACTAACAATTAATAAAATTTACATAACAATTTTCTACCAGAGCCTCAAACTCTTTGAATCGACTGAAGACTTCATCCTTAGTGTTCAAGAAGTAGATCCAGGTTTTCCTAGAATGGTCATCAATGAAGTTGACAAAATATTTGACATCGCTAAGAGCTCTAGTGGACATCGGTCCACTGATATTTGAGTGTATCAGATCCAATACACCCTTGGCCCTATTGTTGCTTCTCTGATATGCTGCCTTGGCATATTTTCCCAATACGCACCCCTTGCAGACATCATCTCGTTTAGTGCTCAGTTCTGGAACACCCGTGACAGTCTTCTAGAGAGTTCTCAATGCCCCATGATGCAAATGCCCCATTATTCTGTGCCATAGCTCATTCAGGGTCGTTTCATCTGCGCTACCGACCAGTGCCATTGGAGAGTCAAGTTGTAGCTTGTACAGTTTGTTGCTTCTTACCCCGATCTGTGTCTTCTTCTTCCAACTGGGGTGCTTGACATAGACTCTATTGCCAATAAAGTAGATGTCATAACCTCGGTTTTGAATTTGAGACACTGAGAGCAAATTCATCCCCAAACCCGGCACATGCAGCACATTAGTGGCCCGGATTCTATTTCCCGTCTCTATTTGAAAAACTACGGTACTTGTCCCAACGATAGTGCATTTTGATTTATTATCCATGGTTATTTTGAAATTCATCTGCTCTTCTTGGTAGTCGGAAAAACAATCCCGTACTCCAGTCATGTGAGCAGAGGCTCCACTATCAATATACTAGACATTAGAAGAAGCAGTGCTCGATATGCAAACAAAATCTTCCTCAACTCTGGATGCCAATATAGAGACATCATGATCCATCTATTCTGTCATGCTTCTTCCCCTTCCTGGAGAACTGCGTGAACCCTTCTGCGTTGTTGCTGCAACAGTAGATTTCTGTTCACTTGTTGATTCCCCCTTCCTATTATTCATCTCTGGCTCTAATACCATGTGAAATTTTCAAACTAGAAAATATGCAGTTGTAGTGATAGATTTATCTCTCCTACTTATTATTTCAAATAAGTTATTATTCAGAAATCTTCTGGCAAATATCGAAATAAATACTACTGCAACATTCACAAATATATATGCAGAGAAATAAACAGTAGGGAACATAAGCACAAGAATCAATCACATGTACATAGTTATTTTTGGACAATTTTCTCCGGAAAGACCCAATGCGGGAAAACCGGTGCAACATATGAGGATTTTATTAATTCTTCAACAAATGAAATCTTTACAGGGAAATATAATTTCAGATAAATTCTGAAACACCGGAGACTGAATTTTCGGCTTCCTCGAATAATTCTCTGACACCCTGATCAGCCCCTGCTAGCCCCTGTGTCTGTCTGTGTGATTCACTGCGCAGTCTCAGCGCTGGAGTTCGTAAGTCTGCGTGGAGACTGCATGGGTTCTCTATGCTGCAGCCTCACGCTGCCTCCAGTGGCCCACTGCTACCCTTCGTCCCTAATCTCGATCACTGTTGACTCCCTCCTCCTTCTGCTTCTGCAAACTCCTCACCCTGCAACTCTCCCACTGAAATCAAATTCTCTTACTTCATAATCGATCTCCTTCAGGTACTGAGTGTATGCCCGACTTATGTTCGAAATGACCCTCAAGCCTTCTCTTATAATCTTCCTGTTGGAGAACCAACGACTCAGATTAAAAGATTAATCAATGGCTAAGATTAAAACTTGACTTGATCCATGTTTTCTAGAAGATTCACACTCCGCCTTATTAATACCCTTTAATTATTTCATTTCCCTAAGTTTAGACTTAGGGTCTTCATTAAAATAAATAATTATTTTAATAAGTCATGAACCGAGTGGAATTTCCACAAACTGTTTATGGGTTCTTTGGAATGCTGCTGTCCAAGCCTCCCTGCAAAGTTTGAGACTTGGAACACTTCTGGATGCTACAAAAATCAACACATGGAAGTGTTATTTCTAGCTTATTTGGTGCAACGATTGTTTGCTATAATATTGGCTCGTGCCTTTGCAGTGATAATGTTGTAATATCCCCAAAGGGGAATAACCAGTAATAAACAGAAATTTTCCAAACAGATATAGAATATGCAATGCTGAATCAGATCACTGAATAATGACACATAGAATACCAGAAAACTGAGCCATTTTATTAATCTGAAAGTACATAGAGAGGAAAGTACATAGAGGAGTACAAGATAATCGGAATGAGTGCACCTATCCTTGCCTAGGCAAGTGGAGACCCTCTCTCGGAAAAATAAGAAATGGGCGCTACGAGAAGCGCATCCCCGGTGGCACCGGAAGGAAGCGAAGCTGAGGGCGGTCCTTGCCTATGCTGAGGGCGAAAATCTACCGATCACCTATACTCGCTGCTCCGGACAATACCCAGAAACCGTGAAGCAAATGGACCACATCCCCGAAAATCGCCCCCAGAAACCCACCTCCTACAAAAACGCTGTGCCTTCAGGAACAGCTCAGAAGCTCAAGAAATATGCTGGCAAAAGGGCTGGATCTACCCACAAATCCTCCAGATGAGATGACCAACTCCTCAAGGCTGAAAACACTGAAAAAATGCTGCCAGAACCCCACATAAAGACCCTACTCATCAGATCTGCGTCCTCCCTGACTGGATCTGCGTCCTCTCTGCCCAGATCTGCTGGATCTGAGTCATACAAGGCTGGATCTGCTACTATCTCTCCAGATCTGCGTCCTACAAGGCTAGATCTGCTGCTAGCTCTTCGGATCTATCTTTCGGATGCGACGATATCCTCGGATACACGTAGGTCAAGTGGATCGATGTTCTCTCTAGCTCTGGACTGAATCATCCCAATATCTGCTCAGATCTGTCACTCCTCAAGCTGGATCTAGTGCTAAACCCCCAGATCTGCAACATACGAGACTAGATCTGCAACATACAAGACTAGATCTGCAAGATCTATCCTTCCCAAAGCTGGATCTAACAATAAGCCTTCAGATCTGCAACCCTTACCTTCAGAAATGGACGGCGTCCTCACTTCCAAGCGTCCTCACTTCCGAGCTTGACAGCGGTCCTTCTCCTCGAACGACGTTCTCCCTTGCAGTCTGGAGGCAAGCTTTTCCTGGGGCAGGCGTCCTCACCCTCTGCACTTAAACCGAGCGTCCTCTCCCTGGTGAGACGGCGTCCTCTCCTCAATGAGCGCGCGACCCACTAGAGGCTTTCTCCCTCTCGGTTGCTTCGGCTTCTTCTTTTAACACGCCTCTTTTGGGCCCGAAAAGTGTACTCAGAACAAACCTTACTAGGGCGGGCACTCGAAGTCCCCCGAAGCTAAGGGTGAAACCAGAAAACCTTACCGGGGCCGGCACTCGAAGTCCCCCGAGGCTAAGGGTGAGATCTCCGACCGGAGACACTCGTGCACTAAACAGTGCTGCAGACCGACTAAACAACCGGCGTGCTGAAGCAGACCAATATCAAAATATGCATGATCCAAATGAGGTGAGAACCTCTCCTTTTATAATGCCAAAACTCCCTCCAAAACTTAACTGCGTCCTTACCCTCCTTTGACCTGCGCAGTTTACCTTGGGTCAGCGTGATGCCTCCCCATCATACTCATGTGGACCCCCAAGGCCCCCTCTTTAAGTTATAACGTTAATCAACTAGGAAAGAAACACTTTATTTTATAAAGTGAGGTGACTAAGTGAGGTGACCCCTCTTATTTCTCACTTTATTTATTATTTCTAGCTAAAGCGACAAAATTAAATAAAAATGAAATATTCCAATTAGCAAGGCTAATTGGGAATATTACAGTCTCCCCCGGCAAAACGTTGCTTGTCCTCAAGCAACTGAAGTGATGGATGCTGTAAAGTCTGCTCGCTCTCCCAAGTGGCATCCTCATCCGGCAAAAATTGCTTGTTCTCAAGCGATACTTGAACAAGCTTACTCTCTAGCTGATGCTCCCTGCCGATACTGCAAAATGTGCCTGGGTCCCACCGAAACCTTTCTGTCTCCTGCATCACCCTGATATGAAGGGATATCTCAATGCCAGGATCCCAAACTGGCCTCTCATGGTACCAGCCAATCAATAGTCCTCCCGGATCCCATCGCCACTGTGGCCAATAATAGCCCAAGTCCCCTGGCTCGGACTGCTCACTGCCTGCATCTATGACTGTGTAAGCTGGCCCATCAACTGTGAACCAACTCGTCACCTCTCTCCAATCAAGGCATGGAGTCGAAAATATAATGAGGAATATCTCCCTCCTGTGGATCCTCCATCTCCAAGCAATCACCCAGACAAAATGAGCCACCTCCCAACAAGGCAGCTCCTGAAAATCTCCTTCCACCTCAAGCTCCGGTAATGAAGGTGGGCTGAAAATATGGACTTGGCAAGCATCATAGCTTACCCCATGCTGTCCCTCTCTCCACTCATGACAAGTGTAGAGTCTATGCTGATCCTGGGCTGCAAAATCATTGCCCTCCAATGGCAAAGTGAAAAACAATCCACCATAGAAGGTTCTTCCATCAATGAAGAACAAGCTGGCCCAAAACAAACCATCCATGAAGAATATGACATGGTCATCACGGATCACCCTAATGAGATGTTTGCTGAAGGTTCTACATGAGGATACATAATGCAAACAATCTCTCACGAGGATACAACGTAGTCTCATCCACCGCAACCTCAGAAAATCACATGGCAAGCAATGTACAAGATCCATCACATCTACTAATGGATAGTAAATGGCTGGATATGACAACACCATAGGTCCAAACACTTGCCCATGGCTGTAAATATCAATCTCATGGCCCACATCAAAAGAGAACGCATACATAGTAGTGGTGGCCATGCCTCCTCCCATGCCCCCATTAGAACATGTAGTGCAGAAATTGTGAGAATTTTTCCCACTCACGGACACATCCCGCTCATGTGTCTCCCTCATAATCAAGCCTCCCATACAAATCTGATATATATCAGCAAATGAAGACATGGTCAGCAGCAAAATGAAGGAAATGCCTAACGTCTCATGTGGTGCAAGAAGATAATCCTCCTTATGCTTGGAAACCCAAGTCAAGAAGAATATGCCATAGATGTCTCTATAATCATTAAGTCTTGTAGGTGCAACAAATATGAAGTGATCCTGGGACCTATGGGTTATAGATCCACCATATCCCTGCTGCGCACACTTCATCCGTAATGTTCTGCTCCAAAGTGACAACGCTGTGAGCTCATGCAAATAAGCTCCTGTCAATACAAGACTCTGTTCTTTGACATGCTCCTTGTCAAGGATTCCTCTAATAATGCTGCAATAAATATGGAATACCTTCCAAGATGGAAGTGCTTCCCACTCATCATCAAAGACCAGGGAGATAGTGCCATCTCCTCCTCCTGCAACGTCAAACAAAGCGTGAGAGCAAATCTGCCCTTGCTCTCCTAGAAACAAACCAAGCAACGAGACATTGTGTTGCCTCTCCATACCTCCATCAACCAACTCATATGATGAAGACACAATGAATGATATGAGTAACACATCAACACCATGCATCCATACTCTATGCTGCTCAATGATGCAAGTATCCATCCATCTTTCCCCCATCCTCCTACTCTTAGGAAGAGTGTTTGCCCAGTGATGGCCAAACTCTTTCAAGAGTAACCAGCGCAGCCAAGCCTCCTGCTGCCTGGTGTCATAGATCTGCAAATAGCCTCCTAGCTCCTTGCTCATCAACCACATCCACTCAATACATTGTGGATGCCTCCTTCTCCTCATCCTAGTACTCCTCCCATGAGGGCTACCATCCTCCCAAATCAGATTGCTGATTTTGCACTTCATGGGATTTTGAAATATGAACTCCTCAAGGATCAATGAGACCCTATCAAGAATCAAATAGGTGGTAGGCAAAAACCTCCCATCATGATGTGTATGGCTCAAGGGGTGTCCAACACAAGCATGAGAGATGTTATCCATCCGAAGATGTCCCCCATCTCCTATCTGCTCTTGTGAGAAAGGAAGAAAGTCATTGCACCCCATGGTGTGTCGAAGTGCATCTCCAGTGAGATCTCTCCTTAAGACCTCCCCTTCATCCATAGTCTGCTCCACCGAGTACCAACTCAAAATCTCTCGCCATCCAATCTCAACACGTGGCTGCTGTACCCTGTGCAACTCCGATCGCCTCATACCACTATCTGAGTCAACATATGAGACCTGACTAGGTGGCTCTGCCTCTTTCTCTCCAACGGAAAGAGATGACCCAACAATACTGCTAGTCCCATCCATACATGCCTGAAGGGGAATGATCTGACGCTCCCTCGTGCCTTCTGGTTGTACCATCAGGGAATCCAGCTGTTCCCCAATGCGGACCAACTTGGCCGCCGACTTGGCACAAGTCGCTCTCATACCCTCCAGCTCCTGGTCCTGCAACAAAACGGTCTCCCGTACTGACGCGGCCTTCTCCCTCGAGGCTCGAAGGTCTGTCCGAAGCCGATGATACCGCTGTCTGCGATCATCGTCCAATACCTCTGTATCTCCTCGTGCCTCATCGATAGTGGATATATCTCCTGATACCTCACCCATCTGTCGTGTGCTGCTACCACCCGAAGACTCAGACATGGCTCCAGTCATCGCCTCAGTGGATGGCTCTACCGAGGTAGGCTCCACCTCCTCTACTACGATATCAACCGGCACGGTCAAGGGGGTCTCTAATGAGGGTGAGTCCTGTGTCTCACTAGGTGTATCCTCGAACTCCCTGCAATCCCGCGTTCCCTCATCCTCTTCTCCGTGCTCGGCGGAGGGCACACCCGATGAGGTGCGCTCTGCACGCACATGCGTGTGCGATGCCCATGGCTCACGACAGAGTGAAGCACACCCCGCTTCTTCCTCGGCTCTCTCCACGGCAATCTGCCCTCGTCCCGAGTTCGCCTTGGGAGGCGGAACCCTGTGTCCTTACCCTTAAGTTTTGGAAAACGTCTGCGCGGGGGTAAAGGTGTGGGGAGGTCACAGGTAGGTGTCATCGGTCCGGATCTGCGGTAGCATCCACGAAGGGTAGCCGGTATGTTCGACGGGACTAGGCTACGAAAGTGGCTGCGACGACCCTTCCCGCAAAGTAACGAGCCAGCCATCAAGGTTACGGATAAATCAGGTACCATCACCGAAATCCTTAAGAAGTCTGAAATGTATGTCTCTGCACTCCCAGTCTGTTTGAGCTTGATCAGCTCACCAAAATACTGATCCGGATCCCTCCTGTCAAAGTGCTCTACCACCCTGGACTTTGCCGAACTGTTTGATGAGCCATCAAACCTGGCCAAATGAAATCCACTAGCTGCACGGTGGTCATCACGGTAGTATCTGCGCACCTTGTGCTGGTGCCGCTCAGGGGGTTTGATACCGCATCGAAACTGGAGATATTGCTCAAAGGGGAGAGCATCCATGAATGCCTGACCTAGGCTCTGCCAATCTGCAAAAACGGCTGTATATCGAGCTGGACTCACATCTCCTGCCATACTGCTGCTTAACTTCGACCTTCGATTTACCCACTGAAAACCTAGTTGGAAAATTCTAGGAATTTGGGAAAGTGATCCTCGCCCAAAACCCAGAAAAACCCAGAAAACGTTTTTCCTAATTCCCAACTTCGAAATTTGACCCTTTTTATTTTGGGCCTTTTTCCAACTGCGTTTCTGGAATTGCAACAGCTATTGCTCTGTATGATCTCCTTTCTGATGTCATAGACCACAGGCTGAGCCAGAATTATGCTCTGATACCACTGTAATATCCCCAAAGGGAAATAACCAGTAATAAACAGAAATTTGCCAAACAGATATAGAATATGCAATGCTGAATCAGATCACTGAATAATGACACATAGAATACCAGGAAACTGAGCCATTTTATTAATCTGAAAGTATATAGAGAGGAGTACAAGATAATCAGAATGAGTGCACCTATCCTTGCCCTAGGCAAGTGGAGACCCTCTCAGAAAAATAAGAAATGGCTGCTACAGAAACTGCATCCCAGCTACTGGAAGGAACTGAAGCTAGGGGCTGATCCCCTTGCCGGAATGAGCTGAAAATCTACCGATCACCTATACTCGCTGCTCCGGACAAAACCCAGAAACCGTGAAGCAAATGGACCACCTCCGAAAATCGCCCCCAGAAACCCTCCTCCTACAAAAACGCTGTGCCTTCAGGAACAGCTCAGAAGCTCAAGAAATATGCTGGCAAAAGGGCCGGATCTACCCACAAATCCTCCAGATGAGATGACCAACTCCTCAAGGCTGAAAACACTGAAAAATGCTGCCAGAACCCCACATAAAGACCCTCCTCATCAGATCTGCGTCCTCCCTGACTGGATCTGCGTCCTCTCTGCCCAGATCTGCTGGATCTGAGTCATACAAGGCTGGATCTGCTACTATCTCTCCAGATCTGCGTGCTACAAGGCTAGATCTGCTGCTAGCTCTTCAGATCTATGCTGGATCTGACAATATCTCCTCAGATCTGCAACCCCAAAGGCTGGATCTGATGTTCTCTCTTCAGATCTGGACTAGATCTGTCAATATCTCCTCAGATCTGTAACTCCCCAAGCTGGATCTAGTGCTAAACCTCCAGATCTACAACATACAAGACTAGATCTGCCACATACAGGACTAGATCTGCAAGATCTATCCTTCCCAAAGCTGGATCTAACAATAAGCCTTCAGATCTGCAACCCTTTCCTTCAGAAATGGACAGCGTCCTCACTTCCAGGCTTGACAGCGTCCTTCTCCTCACTGAACAGCGTTCTCCCTTGCCAGATCTGGACTGCGTCCTTCCTGGGACAGCGTCCTCACCCTCCTGCATAAAACAGCGTCCTCTCTCCTGGTGAGACAGCGTCCTCTCCTCAATGAACTGCGCAGCTACTAGAGGGCTTTCTCCTCCTCAGATTTGCTTCAGAAACTGCTACTGCTCTGCTACTGGAACTTAAAAGTGTACTCAGAACAAACCTTACTAGGGCGAGCACTCGAAGTCCCCCGAAGCTAAGGGTGAAACCAGAAAACCTTACCAGGGCCGGCACTCGAAGTCCCCCGAGGCTAAGGGTGAGATCTCCGACCGGAGACACTCGTGCACTAAACAGTGCTGCAGACCGACTAAACAACCGGTGTGCTGAAGCAGACAAAGTCTAGCTATCAATAAGAATATCAAATCATGCATGATCCAAATGAGGTGAGAACCTCTCCTTTTATAATGCCAAACTCCCTCCAAAACTTAACTCTCCTTTGACCTGCGCAGTTTACTTTGGGTCAGCCTGATGCCTCCCCCATCATACTCATGTGGACCCCCAAGGCCCCCTCTCTTGAGTTACAACGTCAATCTACTAGGAAAAGAACACTTTATTATAAAGTGAGGTGACTAAAGTGAGGTGACCCTTCTTATTTCTCACTTTATTTATTATGTCTAGCTAAAGCGGCAAAATAAAGCAAAAATGAAATATTCCAATTAGCAAGGCTAATTGGGAATATTACAAATGTTGGCAACACAACTTGTGAACATGCTTCATACCTGCTCCTATTTTTGGTTTCTTCTCTGACTTCATCTTGGCCGAAATTTATGCCATCTAGACTCGTCAACACAACCCTAGGGTCTTCAAAGTACCCTTTGTGCAAGCAAAAATGCCTGACCAGCTTGTGATGAGGCCCTCTTTTAGTGGAAGTAGAAAAGGATGAATACAAGACTCTAGTGTTATTGCCATCCAGGGTGTGTGTTTCTTCGTAATGTTTGAGTTGCTTAGCATTACTTTGGGTTTTAAAGAAAGTAGTCAATTTATCTCTTTGTCTATGCCATCCAGACACATCAATGCAACCCGAGGGTTTCAGAAGTATTCTCAGTGAAAGCTAGTGCCTGACCAGTTTGCGCTGAAGTTTTTATTCAGTGGATAAGTAGAAAAGGATGAGTGCAGGGCTCTAGATTTGCCATCTAAGGTGTATTGGCTTGGTAATGGTTTAAAGTGCTTAGTGGTTTGTATTTTAAAGAAAGTGTGTTTATCTATGTCTGTGCAGTCTTGGAATTTTGGTTGATATGTAATATGGAAATAAAATACGATGTCAGTTGAATGCATTTTGCACTATCATTTTTCTTTCCTTTCCAAGTAGTTTACAATGCTACCTTCTGTTACTGGCCATTGTATGTTTGCATTCATTTTCCATATTTCTTTTGTTGAGACAAATATTTGCATATGCCCATCAGGGATTTGTGTCACTTCTAGATAACTAGATTGGAACACACAACTTTTTCTTAGTATTTATGGTAATGACGAAAGGTTTACTTGTAGAATGATTGAAGCTGCAGAAGAAAAGGGTTTAATTACTCCTGGTGTGACAACTCTACTGGAAGTCACAAGTGGAAATACAGGCATTGCATTGGCAGCTATTGCTGCTCAAAGAGGCTATAAATTTATTGCATTGATTCCAGCTAATTATTCGTTGGAGCGCCGCATAATAATGAAGAGTCTTGGCGCAGATATTTACTTGTTAGGTATGTTGTTTATATGGGTACATCGGTGTTTTGTGTCTTCTTTATTTTGTCGTTTGATAAAGTATTGATTGAATGTTGCTCCATAGTGTGGGTTAAACATAATATTGTAATTTGTATCGACCATTTAATTATCAAAGTAAATTGTAGGTCATATGTGAACACGTTTCCTAATCTGCAGAAAGCAGTAAATCATTGTTGAAGCTATTTCTTAACATTCATGACTGTTTCTGGCCATTTTCAGACATTGAAGTTTACAGTTATAAGATTGTTCCAGGCTGGTTCCTCTTCTGCATTAGGCATGAGTCTCGTTTTAATATATTTTCTTGGTAATAAGAAGAAAGATATATATTATCTTTCTGTCAGTTTGGTTATTCGTGGATATTATTAAAATGATCTTATCTTATTAGAGAAACCATGTTTCTCATTAAATCAAAGGGTTTGAATTTCTCGGCTGTTGATTACTTTTACATGCACGACCAGAATGATTACTACAGCATTTGTTGTCGAGTAGAATCCATGAGTTCATTTTTTTTTGTTTCCTCTAAATGGGACATCCTGTTTTTTATGGTCGGTAAACCTGGAAATAAGCTCATTCCACATTCACATTCTTAAGTGAAGAATAGGGATTGCTGGTACCTTGCCAATGGCATACAAAAATTTGCTTGAAGGCTACCCAAACAATATTCAAGTAACCAAGAGCCACACATGGAAAACCTCACGTAGGGGAGAAGCATGCTTGCTAGGACTTGAATTTGGGTTGTTGTCACAGCGATCACTCCAAATTACCACTAGACCACAGCCAGATAAACTATAATGTGTTCTGTTATGAAGGAATTCAATTCAAATTTTATTAAAACTTATGACACCAGTTTATCTATGCGCACATTGCTGAACATATAGGTTTATATGTTTCATGAACACCATTTAGTGAAATAACAAATGAAAAGCCCCTAAAAATATAATAACAAGAAGGAGATATTAAAATGGCTAGAATGAGTTGATTTTTCAAGTGCAGTAGATACAAGCACACATTTCTAAAACACTGATAATTACTTCTAATGATGTAGATCTTCTTTTAACAGTTCCTGTTTATCATTAAGCAATTACAGTTCATAAATTCAACCATAAAAAACTTAAGGACAATAGAGATCACAATGCAGAAAGAGAACACAAGATTTACCCTAGGAAAACCCACTTGGTAGAAAAATCCAACAACCTTTTTCTTAGAGAAATTCTTTTGTTCAACAAGAGATACAACTAACGCTGCTAGTCAACTATGAGCTGAAATAGACCAACAAGCTATAGTGAAACCTGGTCAAGCAGCCCTCTAGTCAAGTCAAGTCTATTGAGAAATCAATAGGGATATAGTTAGGGTGATTTCTCTTAGACTTGATAATAGCTTGTGATGTATTTTTACTTTTATTGATTATTAGCTTCCTCTTTTATTATTATGTTGCTCTTATCATCAAACAACTACCAAAAACATGAAGTTCAATAGTACGCAAGAACACAGGATGTACGCTGCAAGCCAAGGCAAAAACCTCTTCTCTTGAGAGGAAAACACACAAATCTCTTCTCTTCTTATAGATTCTTCAAATGATAAATTTCAAGACCTCTAGACCAAGACCAAAACCCTTCAAAGACCAAGCCAGACCTTCTTGATGATGTGCTTTTTCTATCCAAGTCAAACCCAGTCAAATCTCTTCCGTCTGCACAACTTCAACCCCCAACTGCAAAATTTCGGACTCCACTACAGGTCTGAAATTTTTGGCCCCTGAAACAACTATTGCTTCCACACAGGTGAGAGAACTTGTGGCTTCCAAGGTTGCTTCCTCTTCTAGGGCTAGTAGGTGATGTAATAGACCTTTCTTCCACCAATTTCGACCTTCTTTCTGCAACTTGAAAACTTCAACCTTGTAGCAGCAAAACCCTAGCCTTCTCTTTGCATGCGTGAGAGAGATAGAGAGAGAAACAACCCAAAATTTCGTCCTTTCTTATTTCTCTTCCTTCGCTTCCCTTTCTTCTTCTCCTTCTTCGCTTGAATGATGAGTGAGTGAGTGGAGGTCCATAGGAGGTCGAATTCTATCCTATATATAGGCTTCGAAGGAGGATAACATGCCCTAATAAGGCTGACTTGGTCTTGGAGGGGTATTTTTTCACTTTGGACACAAAAATAATTTTTTTGTCATGTTACAAGATGCCCAATGGGGTCTTCTTCATATGACAACGACTTTGTTGGATTCTTAACTCTATGACAAACCCTAGAAGCACTCAATATGTGCTTGACCTATATATAAAATAATTCTTGAGCATGAAACCCATGCTACAAAAATAATAATAATAATAATAATAATTTTCTTTTCTTTTTACAACATACAAGAATCAAGAGTATATTTCACATTTATGAAGATCGAACTTAGTTGCATATTTCAACACTCTTAACTAGGGAAGTATTCATAATGGTACATGGACATTTTCATACTGAAGAGATCTCATAAGAAGAGTCGGATTGGTAAGCCGTATCATAAGCTATTATTTCAACTTATCACATTGCATCTCATCATACCAACGAACATTGTCACATAACAAGGCCATGACTAACAACTCTATCTCTCCACAAGATCAGAGTACAATGCTGAGACAATGATTTATAGAGACCATCATCATTGTCTCTTAAGGCACATACCCCACTTGGATGTTCAGAAGGTATGTCCTTCTAGGACAATTCCTGTCTTGGATTAATACATCCTCAAGGAATTTCTTCTTCGACTAATCTTACCTATTAAATGCCCTACCTCATCCTCAAAGAGTATCAGAAATCACATGCTTACCCAATCCTCCATTCTTTCTTCATAAAGTGAAGACAAGAATGATGTGTCTATCTCTCCCTATCAAATAGGGAGGAGATATCAACCAATCCAAGCTTGTTTGTCAAATACACAAGTTTCTTATTAGGAAGATATTTTGTCAAAATATAACCTACCTGCTCATCGATGGATGTGAAAATTCCACAATCGGAATCCCTTCTACAACAACTGGTTAAGTTTCTTCTATTTGTTATATTACTGAACAAAATTATTTACTTTTTGCTATTGTAAATAACGAAACTAACAAACTGCGACCTTCACAAATATAAAACACCGCGGAAACAAAAACACTGCGCAAGAAAGAAATAACAACACACAATGGACACTGTTATTTTTGGACAAATGTCCTAGGAAAAACCCAATGCGGGAAAACCGGTGCAACAGTTGAGGATTTGTATTATTATGCAGTGCCTTTATGAATACAAGTCTATGACTGTCGAAACTAACAAATCATACAGAGGAAAAACTGACAAATAAATCACATGAGAAAATCTCACTCTGCCACGAGATTTCGGCTCTGACCTCAGCTCTGGATGAGCTGCTTTGTGCTACCTCTGCATTGCCTCTACATAGTCTTTGCGTCACAACTTGATTCAACCTTTCCTCTTGTCGTTGGATCTTCTGCTGACTGGAAACGAGGCTCTCTTGGCCTCCGAAAACTCCCTTTGGCTTTTAGCACTGACCCTCAACTGTTTCCTCAACAAAATTTTGGACTCCCTCTGAAGCTCTGCGCTACCTCTACATGGCATTGTACAGACTCTCTGTGGCTCTTATTGCCTCCTCTCCCTTGAACCCACCGGATCAGGAAAAACTTCCTTCGACCAACTATCCCTGCCCCTCACTGCAAGAAATCTTCTTGATCACTCTCTGACAACACCTGTGCTTCTCTCTTGAGAATTAGATCTCTAGATCTCTCACTCGGTGTGTTCTCCAAGTTCCCATTGAGCTCCTTCTTATAATCTTCTCATTGAACCTTCAACACCCCAGATTAGATCCTAATAAATGGCTAAGATTATCTTGGACTCAATCCTCGTCTTCATCTAGAAGATTCACACCTGATTTAATTAATACCCTTTAATTATTTTCTTTTGCTAAGTTAGACTTAGGATTCTATTAAAAATAATTAAATATTTTAATTAAATCCTCTCCGAGTGGAATTTTCCCAAACGATTTCTGGGTCTTGGAGAATGCATGTGTCCTAGCCTCTCTGCAAAATCTCGAGGCTAGAGCGCATCTGATGCTACAAAAATCAACACTTCCTCCTAGCGAGGAATGTGCTCAAGTGCTGCAACCTACTGAAGCATCACTTCTAACTATGTATCATCTCCTACTACATTGCTGATGTTTGACCTCATTGCCCACCAACTACTGCGCAAATGATGCATCTGTGTTGTTGCTGACTCTGCATACTGCTTCCAACTACTACGCAAATGATGCATTTGTGCTGTTGCTGACTTTGCATACTGCTTCCAACTACTGCATCTACACTGCATCTCTGTTGTTGCTGCCACTGCAACATCCACAACAGAAAAACATCCAAAATAATGAACCAACCGTGTTTAGTATGATGCATCTATCACCTGAGTCTTGACTGCTACTAGTCCTTGTGCTGTCACTTAAGCTACAGCATTGTTGCTGACCCTACATTGTGCCAACTGCACTGCTGCCAACTATGCTCTACGTTGATTAGTGTAGACTGCTACTATCTACTGCATCTATCACTCTGGCACCCCTCTGCACCAACTGACACTGGTCCATCCTACTACTTTTGTTATGGGCTCCCGTAGCAAGGTATTCATCCAAGAGGTGGACTCCTCAAGGATCCTGCCCATCTTGTAACTCTATGGGGCTACAAAACCAAATCACCCCGCCTCACCCTTGGAGGTATATCAGTGATCATGGCAAACTCCTCCTCGATCTCCGCGGATGCAGGCTATTGATCCTACCTCTCCTCTTGTTGAGATTTTGGGGTAGCATCAGATGTGCTCTAGCTCCCAAATTTTGTGGAGTAGCTGGAGTACATGAGATCTCCAAGACCCAGAAAGCGTTTAGAAGAATTCCATCAAGTTTAAGAGATATTTAATTAATTAATCTTTTTAATTAAGGACCCTAAGTCTAACTTAGCTAAATTAAAAGATTAAAGTGAATTAAGTTAAACATGTGATGAGAATGACTTAAGTGACGCGGATCAAGCAACTTCTAATCTTAGCCGTCGATTGGAGATTAGATCACGACCGTTGATGTTTCAATGAGAAAAGTATAAGAGAAGGGCTTGGGGTCAACTGGAGAACACACACATTGGCGGAGCACTGAAGCTAAGCTGAGATTCTAGGGCATGGTTTGCTAGGAATTTCAGAAGCAGTTTGCAGTGCGGCGAGGGGCAGTAATGGCAAGGGGATGGTTTGATCCCAGGCCAAGAGTACAACAGCGGCAGAGAGGCAGCATACCAGAGCAGCGCAAAGGCCAGGTGCTACGCAGTCCAGCAGAGGCCACGCAAAGGCAGTGCAGAGGCAGTAGGATCCACGTAGGGCTGACGCAGACCCAGTCAGGGCAGCGCAGGGGCAGCGTAAGCCCTTCAGAGGTGACGCAGGCCCTTCTAGAGCAGCGCAAAGGCTGACGCAGGCCAGTTAGACTGACACAGATGGCTGAGGAGCAACGCTGGGGTTTCCGGTGGGCTAGAAAGGGCTTGAGTTTTGTAAATCCCATTCGAGGGTGTGAATCAACTATATTTTCTGTCTCCAAGATAAAAGAAGCATAGCTGTTGTGATTTCTCTGTAGGGTAAACCAGTTTGTTGCCCATAAATTGTTGTACTTAGAATCTACTTAATAATAAAAATCCTTCAGAGCTAGCTACACTGTGTTGTCGTACAGATTGTCCAGGCACTGCGACAACGGCTCAGATTGGGGGCTGTCACCTTTATCCCCAATCTCTCTATTTAAGCTGTCTCCTTGCAAGCTAAGGGAGGTAGACCCTATTAGAAATGAGGATGAAGAATCCAGGAGACACAGCTAAGACATCAAATACTTGATAAAATGAACGAGATTCCACAGATCTAAATTAGATTTCACGTTTAAGACCAGTGCCTTATGGAGTCAAACAAGATCCCGTTATGCAATTATAAACAAGTGACGATTAACTGTTGCTTATTAAACCACGATTGATCACAATGATATTTTCTTAAGAATGCCACAACCATGAATAGCAATAACATGAGAATACCAGATACTTGAAAGATTTCCGAAATTAAGATTTTCCAATATGACCTAGTTCGAAAATTAAAGTGCTCCACAGTCAAACTTTAGATGGAAAAATTAAGCTCATTTGACTATAAAAATTTAAAATATAAAAAATTCCAAAATATTTTAAATTTTATAGTCAAATGAGCTTAATTTTTCCATCTGGCCCCAAACTGAGGCTACTTTAATTTGGTACAGATCATGTTGGAAAATCTTAATTCCCGAGAGTATCATTGTCTCAGCCTTCTCATGTTATTATGACCATGGTTGTGGCATTCTGGAAAATATCATTGTGATGTATGTGATTAATGGGTCTTGTATGTATTTTTCTTGAGATCTTCTTTGACTCCATAGGCATTGGTTTTAAGTAGATGCATGGAATCTCGTTCATTTTATCAAGTATTTGATGTCTTAGCTGTGTCTCCTGGATTCTTCATCCTCATTTCTAATAGGGTCTACCTCCCTTAGCTTGCAAGGAGACAGCTTAAATAGATAGATTGGGGATAAAGGTGACAGCCCCCAATCTGAGCCGTTGTCGCAGTGCCTGGACAATCTGTGCGACAACATTTTTTGGCGCCATTGCCGGGGATAGAGTTTTTCTGTCCTTGGTCTTAACGACATTTTATAATCTTCTGATCTTTCAACGACATTCATCTCTTTATTCATGTATCTGAGTTAGCTTCCTGTCCTAGTGGCGTCTCCATTGGCTTCATCTTCCATAAGGACCTATACGAGAAGGCATCCTAGTAGCTTGGTTAATCCTACTCCAGATCCTGAAAGGGTTTTTAGAGTCCGATTACACAAGCTCGCTTCTCGTACACTCCTTGATAATCTCGGCCAGGAAGCTCTCTTTGATATCCATTCGCTTTTTTTTTATCCGCCTCAACCTGATATCATGGATACTTTTCGCCCGTGTAATTTTGCTACTATTCAAGGTTACCCCCATGATATCCCTCAAAAAGGAATGAATAAATTACCTATCTTTCAAGGAAATGATGCAGTTAGTGTTGAATCTCATTTGTTTGCTTTCACTAATTGGTGGAATAGATTTGTTGTTACAAATAATAATTTCGATGATGTAAAGATGAAAACTTTTGTTCTTACTTTTGGTGAGGATGTTGCTGAATGGTTCATGGAAAAACCTGATAATTCATTTGATACTTTTGAATCAATTGTAGCTGCCTTTAAAGAAAAGTATGGTGATAAAAGGGAAGATAGGCATTTGGTAAGAGAAATCAGCACCATAAAGAAGAAAGAAAATGAAACAATTGAAGAATTTAACAGGAGATTTAATGGTATCCTTAGAGAAATATCTCAAACTCATAAACCTCCTGATGGATCTCGTTTGAATTTTTACATTGATGCTTTTAATTCTGAAACTTCATATGAGTTAAGGCGGGCTAAAACTGCAAATTATAAGGCTTGTCAATCTTTAGCTGAAGAGCTTGAAAAAGATAGAAGGGCATCTGGGAAGTCTGAGATTCCTGGTTTTGATAGGGCTGCAACTAAGTTAAAAGCACCTAAAGGAAAAGAACCTCTAGAAGATGATGATGACCCTATGAAAAAGTTAATGCAAAAACTTGAAAGCATGGAGCTTAATCATACTAAGAAACTTGAAAGCATGGAGCTTAGTCATGCTAGGGAAATAAGCAACAGTTAATCGTCATTTACTTGTTTATAATTTCATAGCGGGATTTTGTTTGACTCCACTGGGCACTGGTCTTAACTGTGAAATCTAATCTCATTCATTCTATCAAGTATTTGATGTTTTAGCTGTGTCTCCTGGATTTGTTATCTTCATTTATAATAGGGTCTACCTCCCTTAGCTTGCAAGGAGACAACTCAAATAGAGAGATTGGGGATAAGAGTGACAACCCCCAATCTGAGCCGTTGTCGCGGTGCCTTGACAATCTGTGCGACAACACACCGGTTTTCCCGCATTGAGTTTTTCTGGGGACATTTGTCCGAAAAATCTGGGTGTCACTTTGTCATATGAGCGTGCTATTTAGTAAATGATCTGTATGTGTAGGTTGTTATTTGTTGTTAAACACACGCATGGTAAACAAGAAAGTAAACACATAAGGAGAAAGATAAGTGTGAGATATCTTATTATTCACCATAGATGTACATTTATATTACATTGGTGTGACCCTTGGATTCCCATTCCAAGTGGTCTCTTGGACTCCATTTGTCCATTCGCCTTCCACACCTACTCATTGAGGATTAGGTGTTCAACATTCCCCCCCTTAATCCGAAGGGGTATGTGTGAGTCCAAGAAGAGAGTTGTAATACAAATCTGCAAAGAATGCATGGCAACACTTAGGCTGAATCAACTCTCTGAAATGTTGGCATAAAGAGGTGGTTTAAGGATGACCACCAACACTGGAACGCTTAGTGCAGTTCTCGGAACTCTTCCAAATCTGGCAAGAAGCTGAAGGCTTCTGCTAGAGGAAGTGTCTCTCATATTTGAAGAGGGAGACCTTCAACCTAGAAGAAAGGAGGTCTACAACTTGTGATGGTTTAATGATGACCACCAACACTGGAATGCTTAATGCATTTCCTGGAACTCTACCAAAGCCGGCAAGAAGATGAAGTCTTCTGCTAGAGGAAGTGTCTCGAATTATTTGAAGAGGAACAATATCAACCTCGCATGGATGGTTTAAGGATGTCCACCAACCAAAGGAATGCTCATGGGCATCCGTATCTCTGGCTACAACTCTGAATCTGGAATGAGAGATTGTGGCTCAGGCTCACTTGATGTGGCTTCGAAGCTTGTAGATGACCACCATTTCCCCCCCATCAAGTACAAGGTGAGATGATGGCGAAAACTCAACTGCAAGATTGTTCAATATTCTAGAACAAGTTCTGACATATGACTTAAACATCTTCTTGGCTGTTGCTGCCCATTGCCAAGAAGTGATCCATCCAAGACGAATCTTTGTTCTTGCAGGATGCTTGTTTCTGAAGCATCTATGTGAAGAAAGGGTGTGCCGACCACAGTGCTTGCATGGGTGAAGATCAAAACAATGATCTTTCATATGGCCAATTCGATCACAGTGTTGGCATTTTTCAATTTGTTGTTGTTGCTGTGGAAGAGGAGCAGGATCTTGAACAACTGAAGGTGAACTGTCATAAATAAATCCAACACTCTGAAATTTGATAGGCTTGGATTAGTCCGGAATATGAAAGGAAAACTCCTTGTCATATCCAAGACCGGTTCTGTGCTTATTATGGACAAGCTCTTCCCAAGGTTCGATGATGGGCTTGGGAAGTGCAGGCTGGATTTTTGCTTATGCGTGCAAATCTACTCTTATACTGGGCATTGAATGTGAATCAACTGCAACATTATTGGCTTGCTACTTATGGGAGTCTCTTTCAATGTTCTGAACAAAAACAGGTTCAGAATGATGACTCCGCTACTGTAATTCTTCTTGCTGAAGCTGAGACTCCAACTGCAAAAATTCAATCTTTTCTTTTGCATTTTGCAGAGAGACCTTAATATTAGACAAAGTGTCCCTACCGATTTTAACTATCTCCACCAGCAGATAAGATTAGAGTGCTTAATAACTCTAACAATCCATGAATTTTCTCCATTATTCAAACAATTAAAGTCAACAAATGACCAAAAATGTACTTGTAGAAACTATGATGATTTTTAGGAAATAAATTTGCCAATCTTTTGAACTTGAAGAGTCCAAAAAAACGAAAACTTCGCTTGCACTTTTCCTTGACTCACCGCAACTAATTTCAATGATACCTTGGAGCAGCGTTGGGAAGTCAATTATGCTCCCACTTCATTTGTGCTCATTCTGCTCCCACTATGTTATCGCTCCAGCCTATTGTTACATTGCATATACCAGACTCCACTCCACACATCTGCCGTGGTCCCATGGTCATTACTCCATACAGTGCTCCTCCATGCTGTGTTAATACAATGCACTCCTTACCACCGGTCCATCGGTCGCTCTGCATGGGTCATACGATCTTTCCCTGGTCTCCCCCTCAACTCCACTACATGATGTTGCTTACAGGAAACTGCGAAGGCAGAGTGCGAAGGAGGAGGGAGTGCGAGCCTGTAGGAGGGCTGACGGTCGAGGAGGGAGGCTGCATATTGAGTTGAGGACCGAGGGATAGGAGCACCAGTACAACAGTAATAACAAAGTGTGATGGCCGACAGGTAAGTGGAGGAGGCCACAGGGAGGTGGAGTCATTGAAGGGAAGGCCGATGTCAAAGGGCCGACAAAATGTGGGTTTGGAGCCGAGGTATCGTGGGAGAGAAACCGAGGGTGTGAGGGCGCCGACGGAGGATACTGTGTGTGGAGAGGAGTCGATATTATGAACCGGGGGAGGTGGTCCGACCAGTGGCAGAGGTTCGTCGAATAGCAGGCAGAGATTATCACAGAGACAATTCTAGGAGAAGAACAGTGGAGGTAGAGTCATGGTGGAGAACAGACCATGCTTTATTTAGAAATCGAGAGATATCGTTACACTTCCCAAAAAGCAAGATGATAAACATGAATCCAATCTCCTTTGATGCTTGGTATCCACTTATTTGGAGGTTAAAAAATCAAAATTTAGGTCGGCAATCGAGATGACCTCAATTCATCGAATTTCTTTTGCAAATCTGGTCCACCATAGTATGCGCTGCCACTATATTATCCTTCATTTTACAAGGAATCTGGTCTAATAGTCCATAGCTTCTTCCATCGCACAATTTGCTTAGGTGTCTTTATATGAAGTGGGAAATCCGGCTTTTGGAGGCACAAGATAGAGGTGGCGTATAACACCGAGGAGGATCCGCGATGGGAGAAGAGCCACAGTGGGAGAGAAATCTATTTCAGAAGAAGATTCGAAAAACAAGCTAGTGCAGTGGAGAAATCAAAAGAAGAACCCTATGGTAGTTTGTTGGGCTTCGCTTATGGAAGAACTGGTGTGAGCGTTTTGGATGGGAGGCAACATTGAGCCGAAGGGCAAGCAGGAGAGCAAATGCAATGCGCAGGAGTCGAGAGTCGAGGCTGGTGTGAGAGAGGTGAGCGTTAGAATTTAGATAGGAAATACGCACAACCACAAATCTGAGAGTTGTTTCTACTTGACAGGGATGGCGCAGAGGAACGTTATGTCAGACCATAGCTATATCTGTGGGAAGTTATAATAGCTGACATCTCTCAGAAAGAGCACTCAAGAGAGTTAGATTTCTGAGTAGGACCAACTGTGCTCTGAGGATGTTATGCGCTATAGACTTGAAAGGGATGGCAGGACTGGAATCTCCTTAGCGCTCTCAATGGTGTATAAGGCAGAAATGTTACTGACTGAGGAAGTTTAAATGACAGGAACCAGTGTTTCTTATTATGGTAACTGCACCCACAGCAAAAACCGACCAACTTTCATGAGCATAAGGGCTAACAAGCAGAAATTATAGGAGTTATTAAATGTCACTCACGAGCAGAAAACTAGAGTGCATGGCAAAACTGAAATGCGTAGAGAGGCCATCAGACTTGAGCAGGGCTAGATTTCGCATGCTCTGATACCATGTTAAACACACGCATGGTAAACAAGAAAGTAAACACACAGGGAGAAAGATAAGCGTGAGATATCTTATTATTCACCATAGATGTACACTTATATTACATTGGTGTGACCCTTGGGTTCCCATTCCAAGTGGTCTCTTGGACTCCATTTGTCCATTCGCCTTCCACACCTACCCGTTGAGGATTAGGTGTCCAACATTTGTATTTACTTCATTGTTAATTATGAATATTCAGATTAATAACTTGTGTATTTAATCAAGTAGGAGAAGTAAATCGAGAATTAACAGTGGGGTTTCTTAGATTAAAATTTTTTAACATAGTATCAGAGTGATTACAGATCAAAAGCTGGATCTCCAACAAATCAGTTGAAGAAATTTTTGCTCCATAGAGCAACTAAAGCGGCAGAGAATCCGGAGAGGGCAACACAACATCTGGAGGACGCAGTCCCAACAGAGGCTATGCAGGGGCTGACGCAGTCCCAACTGGGTGACGCAGAGACAACGCAGTGCCTTCCAGAGGGACGTAGGAGCATCCTGCCTTGTGCAGAGGCTGCGCTGAGCTAGACTGCTCACGCAGAGGCCAGCTAGGGTGACGCAGTCCAGTTTCGAGTGCTGTGTAGATTTGTCGTGGTCCAGAAGCGAGGCTTAAAATCTTCAACAGTTGCTGGCGGGGTGGAGATTTTGCTGGTCCAGAATCGTGCCTAAGCTAAGTTGACAAAGAGTGGGAGGAGAACAACTGCTCAGTAGATTTCATTGCCAAAGAAATCTGAGGATCGATCGTAGGGTGATCGAAGAGCGCTAATTTGTTGGATTTGGTAGATTTCCGAATGAGGAAATCAGTTGTTAGAGGGAGCATAGGGTGCCTTTCTCGCCAAGGACCCTAGATCCGAGTTTCTGTTAAGGGTAGTATTGACCACACTTTGTCAACGACCCCATAGCAGTACACCTCCATTTTTTCAAATGGGACTTATCATGTTCGAGGTTCACGCCATTCAGATTTCATCGACAGCCGACATTTTTATAAAAGATGTAAACCCATTCTGCAAATTTATGATGTAAATGATCTACGTAAGACTGTCATGTATGTAACAACCTAGGTAAGCCTAGTATGTTGGTGACGATTTCTATCCTAGGAGGTTTTTTGTCTCACTGATTTACTTGTGTTTTTCGACACAAGTGATCAGCAGAGTTTTTCCCTCCAGCCTCACCCCAAAGCTAGGGTGGATTTTGTCATCAAGATGCTAAGTGAGTCCTAGTGTTTTCTATTGAGTCTTTGTAAAAGTAGTTTGGGAATAATTCTAGCTAGTTGGCTAGATTATTTTATTACAAGCTACTTGGTATACTAGATCATATTTTGAGTCGCAGAATTGGGTACTTATTTGAGGGTCTATACGAATGGGTATTCCCCCTTCACGTGTCTAAATGTATTTATATTATGTAAAGAGGGTTGGAAAAAATAATTAAAATCCCCTCTCAGTCAATTAATTAAATTTTCTAGTCAGATTAATTAAAAGATCTTAAGCCAGAAATTTAATTAATTTTAGGTCCTAGGTGAGTATAAAATTATTCAAAGGCAAAATTCGTTGGTCCTTAAAAAATGAATTTTTAAAGGCCCCAGGCCAAGGGAATATTGAGAATTTCAAGAAATTTTGGACCCTTGGGCCTAGGTGGTTAAGTCAAAGTCAAAATTTTGAGGTAATTAACTCAAAAATATTATTTTTGAGTTAATTAAAATGGAATTAAATGATAAATTCGTTTTTCCTCAAATTTATAATTTCGACGGTCCAGATTTAAAGATGATCAAATCTTTTCGACGGTCGAGATTATTTTGACATGGATCAACCGAACTAGCCGTTGGAGATTTTGTCTTATAAATTAGAGGTCTTGATGTGACATTTGCATTCGATCTTTGAATCGTGCACTTGTTTTTGGAAGCTCTTGTGATTTTTTTGATGAATAAAGCATAAAGACTTTGGGGTTACAAACTTTGGTGTTCCTTTCCAGATCTATGTGGTGATTTATCTCTAAACTCTGCTACTTTGTTTGGCAATTTTATGGTTGATGGTCTTCATGGATTAATCTGCATACATGTATCTTGTGCAGTTTTCTGGGTTCATAAAATGACATTTTTGATTTGACGGAAAGACTAGTTATCTATATTTCTGAAAGGTCTCATGTTTATTTTCTTAAATCTCTATCAATCTAAATTTCAGATTTAAGTGTGCAGAGAATCTTTTTTAAGGTTTGAGCGTTTGGGGAAGTCTTCAGTTAGACCAGCCGACTCTCAGATTTCGTAAATCTGAAAAAGCTCATTGTTTCTAAATTCTCAAAGCTATCTTACGAAATTGTGTTTTTACAGAGTCTTCTAGAGCTTGTGCCTCTCTTAAAATTTTCTATCTTCTAAATCGTGCTGAAATGGATTTAAATCTGGCCATGAGGGTCTCAAATTTGTAAATTAGCATTGTAAATTTGTGTATTTTCTCTAGGGCGTAAGGGTTTATTAACTTTTTTGTGCATAGTTTTGGATTTGTTCTAGTTTTTTACAGGTTTCTGGTTTTTTGTAGGGTTGCAGGGGTTTCTTAGAATTTTTTTTTTAAGATCTGAGCCAGATCTAACCCCCAGAGGGTAAGATCTGGCCTCAGGATCATTTCTGCTGGCAGATCTGGATGTTATTTTGTTAATCTCAGGTGCATCTAAATCGGTTTTCTAAAGTCTGGGTTATGTGGGAAAAATTTAAATCTACTGGACAAATTTTAAGTGTACTGGGTTTTCTTTGCGTCCTCCCTGCATAAATGCTGCCCCTGTAAACGCTATTTGCTGCCTCTGCCCTTGTCGTCCTTGCTTTTCTCTTGCCAACCGTCTTCATTCTTTGCTCCTGTTTACATGCCATCCTTACATATTCTCATTTCCTGCTCCTTAGCTACAACAGACCTCTCTCTCTGCTATCGAGCCCTTCTTTTGCTGCCTCGCTTCCTCCTTTGCGTCGACCCTCTCCTGCAAACAAACTCACGTTTTCCCCCTTGACATCCCTTGCCGTCATCTTCTACGCTGCATCGAACATTTGCTCCGCTGTCCAGCCTCCTCCTTTGCCATCTTCACATTCCTTGCCGTCGATACCTCTTCTCCACCGTCCAGCTCCTCGACCTGCACGAAAATAAAGCCAAACAATTACATGCATATAAAAACAAACAAAAAATAAAACCCGCATATGATACCTCATATCTATGCGTTTAAATTTGTGTTTTAGTTTCATTTCATTAGATTTTAAATTGTAAACAGTTTAGTTGGATAGCGTTAGTTTTTTTTTGTTTAGCGTTAGGTTCAAGTTTTAATTCGATTTTTTTTAGCTTTTAGTTTTTTTAGTTTTTTAGATTTTTAATTAGCATTTGTTTTAGTATTGTTTTAATTTGTTTTTAGAATTTCGTTTTGTTGTTATTTTTATTTTATTTTTTAGATTTAGAAAAAGTTATAAAAAAAAAATAAAAAATCTTCCTTATAGGATTTTCGTTTATATTTTTGTTGATTTTTAGATTTTAATTAACTTTAACTTTAGTTTAATTTTAAATTTTTTTAGTTTTAGATTTAGAAAAAGTTATAAAACAAAAATAAAAAATCTTCCTTTTAGGATTTTCGTTTAAATTTTTGTTAGATTTTAAGATTTTAACTAACTTTAACTTTAGTTTAGTTTTAAATTTTTTTAAGTTTTAGATTTAAATTTAGATTTTAATCCATAGTTTTAGTTTTATTTGTATATATATATTTTGTTAAAAAAATAATAAAAAAAATATAAAAATATAAAAATTTAGAAAATTCTAAATTTTTATTTTATTTCATAGTCAAATGAGCTTTTAAATTTTTATCTAAAGTTTGACTATATGAAATTTTTTAATTTTTGGATTGGGTTACTTAGAACGTCATAAATTCAGAAATATTGCTGGTCATCTCATGATAACATTGCTGTGGGTTCAAAGTACTTTAATGCATAGTTGTGGTGTGTTTTATCGAATATCATTGTGGTGAATTTTTTTTTTCATAGCAGCAGTTGCATATCAGATACTTGACTTTATTTTTAACGGGATATTTTTTGACTCCATAAGGCACTGGTTTTAAACTTTTGAATCTAATTGGATTTGTAAAATCTCGTAAATCTCAACTAGTATTTGATTATCTAGCTGTGTCTCCTAAATTGGTTGGTTTTCAACCAGTTCTTTTCCTTCATTTTGTTAGGGCCAACCTCCTTTAGCTTGCAAGAAGACAGCTTAGATAGAGAGATTGGGGATAAGAGTGACAACCCCTGATCTGAGCCGTTGTCGCAGTGCCTTGACATTCTGTGCGACAACAGTAGCAACAGAAGTGGGGAGAGGAGGATCTGTTCCGACAGATTATTTCTGAGTAGATGTTGCCACATAGACTGCGTGATCAGGATAGGTTGGACACCCTATCCAACTTTGCTATCTAGAAGGCCAGAATCCTGGTAGTCTTGGAGGCATACAATTTACAGGAGCATGGAGAGAGCATCTTGGCTACACCAAACGATGCTATTCTTTTGGCAAAGCATAATGAAGCAGCGACACATGCCAAGCGCTTCATCATGGATGAGGTTAAGGATCATGTGGTACCACACATAGCCGAGAAGAAGACAGCTAATGAGATGTGGAAAGCTTTAACTCCACTGTATCAAGGGAAATCCAGCACGAGGAAGATGATTCTGGAGAACCAACTGAGGTTATTTATGATGACCAAGGGAGAGGAAATCGATCCTTTCCTCTTCAGGTTGCAGGCGATTTGGGATCTACTGACTGCCATGGGGGTCAAGGTGGAAGATGATTTCATGGTGAGGATTGCTCTAAATGCAGTCACGGAGGATTGGGAAACGTTTGTCCAAAGCATCTTGGGCAGAGTGGACCTTCCAAACTGGGATGATATGTGGGTTATCCTCCAACAAAAGGAAATCCACCAGATGACCAAGAGACAAACCAACACTGGATTAAGCAAGGTGAAGGAGGAAGTGGAAGATGCAACCTTGGCATCTAAGAAGCAGCAAGGGAAAAAGAAGCATGATCTGTCTATAAGATCAAATGTTTCCAATGTGGTGAACTTGGACTCTTCGCTAGCAATGTGGTGAACTTTGACTCTGCGGAAGCTAAAGAAGACGATGGCTCCTACGATGACATGGCCATGAGCGCTAATGAACCACGGAGGTGGGGCGATATTTGATTTGTAGAGTAGCTGCAGAGTTGTGGTGGGATCCTTGAGTAGCCCAACCCTTGGATCACATCCGTGCTACGAGAGCCTTAAGACAGTAGCAGGAATGACTGGAGTAGTGGGTGCAAAGGATCACGGATGAAGCAAAGGCAGAGGCTGGGATGCTGTAGAGGGAACAACGCAATGCAGAGGCAACAACAACGTAGAGGCAGTAGTGCAGAGGGGCTGATGGAACTTCAACAGCGTAGAGGGGGCATGCTTACGCAGTGCAGAGATGTGGCAGTGCAGTGGCTTTAGGAGGACAACGCAGCGCAATAGCCTAAGGAGATTCAGTGATGAGATGCAACCCGACTGACTTGTCTGTCGTTGGGGCAGGGGTCCTTTAGTTGCTTACTCTCAGCAACTAAGTTGCAGTGCAACAATTGGCAACACGATGCAGCAATTTGAGAGGGAGCTGTAGTACGGATGTAGCAGTGATGGTGGCAGAGTCACGGGCAATAGTACAAAGAGCAGCAACAACGCAGTGATGTAGGGCAGCAGGCCAAGCATCAGCGCAGAGATCGATGCCAGAGATTAGAGCAGTACTTCGGGGTGAAGTGTATTGCTAGAGCACATTCCTCGCTAAGAGGGAGTGTTGAGATTTTGGGGTAGCATTAGATGTGCTCTAGCTCCCAACTTTTGTTGAGGAGCTGGAGTACATGAGATCTCCAAATCCCAGAAAGCGTTTAGAAGAATTCCATTAGGTTTAAGAGATATTTAATTAATTAATCTTTTTAATTAAGGACCCTAAGTCTAACTTAAGAAAATTAAAATATTAAAGTGAATTAAATTAAACATGTGATGAGAATGACGTTAGTGACGCGGATCAAGCAGCTTTTAATCTTAGCCGTTGATTAGAGATTAGAGCACGACCGTTGATGTTTCAATGAGAAAAGTATAAGAGAAGGGCTTGGGGTTAGTTGGAGAACACACACATTGGCAGGGCACTGAAGCTAAGCTGAAATTATAGGGCGTGGTTTGCTAAGAATTTCAGAAGCAATTTGCAGTGCGGCGAGGGGCAGTATTGGCAAGGGGATGGTTTGATCCCAGGCCAAGAGTACAACAACGACAGAGAGGCAACATACCAAAGCAGTGTAGAAGCAGCCAGGTGCTACGCAGTCTAGCAGAGGCCATGCAGAGGCAGTGCAGAGGCAGCAGGAGCCACGCAGGGCTGACGTAGTCCTAGTCAGGGCAGTGCATGGGCAGTGTAAGGCCTTCAGTGGTGACGCAAGCCCTTCTAGAGCAGCGCAGAGGTTGACGCAAGCTAGTCAGACTGGCGTAGAGGGCTGAGGAGCAGTGTTGGGGTTTCCAATGGGCTAGAAAGGGCTTGAGTTCTGTAAGTCACGTTTGAGGGTGTGAATCAGGCATGTTTTCTATCTCCGAGAGAAAAGAGGTATCGCTGCTGTGATTTCTCTATAGCGTAAACCAGTTTGATGCCCATAAATTGTTGTACTTAGAATCTGCTTAACAATAAAAACCCTCCAAAGGTAGCTGCATTGGTTTTCCTGCATTGGGTTTTTCCGGGGACATTTGTCCGAAAAATTTGTGTTACTTTGTCATATGAGTGTGCTATTCAGTAAATGATCTATATGTGTAGGCTGTTATTTGTATTTACTTCGCTGTTAATTCTGAATATTTAGATTAATAACTTGTGTATTTAATCAAGTAGGAGAAGTAAATCGAGATTTAACAATAGGGTTTCTTAGATTAAGAAATTTTCACATTGACACTGGGTGGCAGAGTGACCAAGTTCACCACACTTGAAGCACTTGATCCTCGAGACATCCTTTTTCCATCATGTTGTCCTTTCGATGCGAGGGTTGCATTCTCCTCTTCCTCCTTAGGCTTCGTCCCACTGCTGCTGCTGCCTCCTATGGTGCTTTTCACCAAGTCACGCCTGCTCTCCTCTTGTTGCAGATATGCCCAAACTCTCTCCCAATCCGGAAAGTGTTCTTTGCCCAGGATACTCTGGACTAAGACTTGCCATTCTTCGGAAACGCTGTTCAGAGAAAATCGTACAAACTCAATAGCCTGAGGCACGGATCCTACAGCTGCTAGCTGATCCCAGACATCCTGAAGTCTCGTGAGGAAAGGATCTGTGAAATTTTCAACTGAAACACTATTGCAGTGATAGATTTATTTCGCCTACTTATTTTATGATAAGTTATTTACAGATTCTTCAGTAAATTCTGAAATAAACATAACTGCTGTATTCTCTTAACCATAAGCAGAAAATAGAACATAATGCATATAACACAATAGAAACAATCATTATTTTTGGACAATTGTCCCCGGAAAAACCCAATGCGGGAAAACCGGTGCAGCAGATTGTTGATTTTTGTAGGATCGGAAAGTGTTCTAAGTCTCATACTTTGTAAGGAGGCTTGGACATTAGTATTCCAAAGAACCTAGAAACTGTTTGTGGAAATTCCATTCGGTTCATGACTTATTAAAATAATTAAGTATTTTAATGGAGACCCTAATTCTAAACTTAGGTAAATTAAATAATAAAAGGGTATTAATAAGTCAGAGTGTGAATCTTCTAGAAAATAAAGATCAAGTCAAGTTTTAATCTTAGCCATTGATCAGACTTCTAATCTGGGTCGTTGATTCGTCAACGAGAATATTATAAAAGAAGGCTTGACGGTCATTTGAAAAACAAGTCGGGCATACAGTCAGTACTTGAAGGAGATCAATTTTGAAGTAATAGAATTCGATCTCAGTGGGAGAGTTGCAGGGCGGAGAGTTGCAGAAGCAGAAGGAGGGAGCAGTACTCTCCTAGGTGAAGCCAACAACATATGAAATGTCGTGTTGTAGTAGTACTCTCCCAGGTGAAGCCAACACAACCAAGCCTTCTGCTGCCTCGTGATATAGTTTTTCAAGTAGCCCTCCAGCCACTTGTTCACTATCAATGTCTGCCAATCCATCTGGGGGTGATAACTGGTACTGGGTGTCAACTTGGTACCCACCAAATGAAATAACTCCTGCCAAAAGCCACCCATGAACCAGTTGTCCCGATCACTGACTATGGCCTTTGGAAGACCATGGAGCCTGAAAATATCCTGGAAGAACAGCTCGGCTACCTGTGAAGCAATATATCGTGCAGAGATGGCGAAAAAGTGCGTATACTTTGTCAGTCGACCAACAACTACAAAGATGAAATCCTTGCCTTGCACCATGGGCAAACCCGTAATAAAATCCATGGCGATGCTCTCCCATTCCCCCTCCGGAATGGGAAGTGGCTGTAGCAAACCTGCAGGGTGACTCAACTCTCCTTTATTCCTCTGACAAACTTCGCACTCCATGACATGTCGGAGTACGTCCTCCTTGAGGCCCCTCAATGAGAACCTCTCTTGGATGGCCCTGTAAGTCTTGGTGAACCCCTAATGGCATGAAAGCGGTGAGTCGTGGACTGCACGCAAGATCTTCTCCCAAAGCTGGGAGTCACCTGTCAATAAAATCCTATCCCAATTATAGATGACCTCATCCATCACCTAATACCTGTCATCTTTCACCTGCCCATCCAACACCTCACAAGCAAAACGGTCCTTGGAATACTCCACCAATAGCTGGGCCCTCCAGTCTGCATCAAGGCTCATCAAGGATAGTGCTGCTGGTCTCTGTGACAAGGCATCTGCCACCACATTGTTCTTCCCTTTGACATACTCGATGTCAAAGTCATAGGCCTGGATTTTGCGGAACAATTTCTGTTGTCTCTCCTGCAATTGTTTCTGCTCAAGGAAAAACCGGAGACTGTTTTGGTCAGTCGTTACCTGAAATTTTTTACCTACCAAGTACTGCCAGAACTTGGCCAACACATGCATGATGGCCAACATCTCTTTTTCGTATATCGGGTACAATCTCTCATGCGACAGTAGCTTCTGACTCTCGAAAGCAATAAGATGCCCCCCCTGCATCAAAACTGCGCCTACCCCCTCTCTTGAAGCATCACACTCCAGCACAAAAGGCTCCGTGAAATTCGGCAATGCCAACACTAGGCAACTGCTCATCACCTCCTTGAGCCTGTCAAAGGCCCTCTATGCAATATCAGTCCACCCAAAAGCCCCCTTCTTGGTGAGATCCATGAGGGGTGCTTCAAGTTGTGAAAACACCTTGACAAAATTTCGGTAGTAGGTGCAGATGCCTACAAACCCCTTAGAGTTCTGTCACATTCTTCGGTTCCGGCCAATCCCGGATGGCCCGAATCTTCTCCTCATGGACCCTTACCCTGTCCACTCCGATGATATGCCCCAAGTAGAGCATCTCTGTAAGCCGAAATTCGCACTTGGATAGCTTAGCATAGAAATGTTGCTCCTCCAAGATACGTAATACAACCTCAATGTGCTACAAGTGTTCCTCCCATGTGTGGCTATAGATGAGAATGTCATTGAAAAATACCAGCACAAACTTCCTCAGCTGACCATGAAAGATGTGGCTCATACAAGACTTGAAGGTGGCCGGAGCATTGGTCAGCCCAAAGGGCATCACCAAAAACTCAAAGTGGCCATAGTGGCATCTGAACGCAGTCTTGGGGACATCTTGATCCCTCACCTTGATCTGATGGTACCCCGACTTCAGATCGATCTTCGAGAAGAACTTTGCTCCCCTCAACTCGTCCACCAGCTCATCAATCTTGGGGATGGAATAACGGTTCTTCATAGTTTTCTTGTTGAGTACCCTGTAGTCGATGCACATGCGCAACGTGTCATCCTTCTTCTTCACCAAGACTACGGAAGAAGGAAAGGGACTAGTGCTGGGCCTAATGTGTCCCAATGCCAAGAGCTCATGTATGGCTCTCTCAATCTCATCCTTGTAGGCTTTTGGGTGCCTATAGGGGGTGGTGATCACTGCTTGGATCCCCTGCTCCAGCTCAATAGTATGCTCAAACCCCTGGTCTGGTGGCTGCCCCGGTGGTATGTCTCCAAAAACCGTGGAGTAACGGTCCAATATAGACTGCACATTGGGATGTACTGGCTTCCCTGTGACTCCTGCCTCTAAAATACACAGCTCCACTGCCCACTCTGTGTCTCCCTTCCAGAAATTTGCATCCATCCGGTGTGCCAAGACTGTCTGGGGAGGGTATGTATGCATGCCTCTGATCATCACGTGCTTCCCACTCTTCTTATTCGTCCACTCCATCTCCAACGTCTCCCGATCTGTAGTGACCTTACCAAGCGTAATAAGCCACTGTACACCCAATACCACATTGGTATCTGGAATGTCGACCACAAAAAATTGATCCGTCACTGTGTATGTCCCCATGGTCACTGCTAATGTCGGAACATACTGCATGCACTGCATGGTCCTGACACCTGGTGTGAAAATTTCTGAATATTACTTATGCAGAAACCCTACTGTTAAATCTGGTTATACTTCTCTTACTTAATCAAGTTATTAATCTGAAATTTCAGCATTAACATCGAAGTAAATGTGAAAAATCCTAGATCTAGATTCCTACTACAACAAATATGAATTACTTCTTCTATTATTTTACATAATTATTTCATTTCAGTGAAATATTGAAGTAATTATTGAAGCAGTCTACATAAATAATGTTGCGGAATAAATCTAAGTGCTGAAACAAACTAAACAAAATGCAGTGAAAAACAACCACATTAACACAATTATTTTTGGACTAAGTCCCCGGAAAAACCCAACATGGGAAAATCGGTGCAATAGATTTGAGGGTTTGTATTATTAAGCAGCAGAATCTTGAATAAAACTAGGGTGCCAACATTTGGCAAACCCTTCAGAGAAATCTAGACAATTTGGTAAAAGATGTGAGATATGCCTCACTCAGCTAATCTCTGGCTGATCTGACAGTGTAAGTGAAGCCCTTACTACCTCTGCGTGATTTCCTACGCTGGACTGCGTAAGCCTACGTGGGCAAGCTGAAGGAACTGCGTCACTTTGCTCTGCAACTGATCTCGCTGATCTAGGACTAGATTTTGGCCCTCCTGGCTCAGAAACCCCAACCTCTAGCTATCTCCAGACTGACTGCAAGAGACAATGCACTGTTTCTGCGTGATTTCCTGCAGGGTCTGCGTCACCTCTTCAGAAAACTGTGTTGTCTCTCTCTGCGTCACCACTGCCTCTCTCTGAAATGCACTCTTGGTCCTCTTGACCAATCTCTGCTTCTCCCCCTCTGTGGATCTGATGACTGAATCACAATCACTTAGCAAACCCTGCCCTAGTAATTTGATTCTTGATCAAAAGCTTTGTCTCCTTACACAAATTCAAAAATGCTCAATGGCTCAAGTGTCAATATGTTTACATAGGCCCTTCACCCTCCTTATAATCTTTCGTTGACCTTTCAACGACCAAGATTAAAACATAATCAAGGGCTAAGATTAACTTGGAGATGATCCATGACTTTATCTAGAAGATTCACACTTGGTTTAATTAATACACTTTAATTAAACATTAAAAATGATTAATTAATTAAATTAAATCATCTCTAAGTGGAATTTTCAAAAAACATTTCTGGGTTTTATGGAATACATGTGTCTTAGACTATATACAAAATTACAAGGCTGGAGCACATCCGATGCTACCATAAATCAACACTCCCTCTTAGTGAGGAAAGTGCTCTAGCAAAACAACTCAATGTGCTGTTGATCTAACTTCTTGGAACATCTGCTGTTGTGTTGTTGATGCTGCTCACCAACTCTGCACAAAAATGCTGCAATTGTACTGCTGCTGACTCTTCATGCTGCTATCAACTGCCACTGCACTGCAACTCTCTCTAAATTTTGCAAACATGTTGCTGCACTGCGTGAGCATTACTTTGCTCTGCACTACACCAACAATGCACTGCGCTGCTGCTGCTCAACTACTGTTGCTAATTGCTACAAAAAAACATCCGAAATTGAACAAGTAAATCTGCAACTGAAAAATAAGACTGACTGCTGCTAGTTTCTGCACTAGCTCTCTGAAAATACTGCGTTGTTGCTGCTCTGAATTGCGTGAGCACTGCACTGCACTGCGCTGCTGCTACTCAACTGTTGCTGCTGTTGCACCCTCTCTACGCTGATCAGGCTCTACTGCTGCTAGCCACTGCACGGTCTTCTCACCTTCTACTGCAAATGTCCATCCTGCTATTGTCTTTAGGCTGTCGTAGCTCACATGTGATCCAAGAGTTCGGAAATAGTCAAGGATCCTGCCTCGTTGTACATTCTGGATCTACAACTCCAAGTCAACCCACTTCTCTCCTTTCGGAATATGAGCTAACATAGCACAATCTCTTTCTGCCTCAATCTTGGCAGCTCCTGCTTGTGGATCTTCCTTTTCCTCTTTATCCTTTTTCTTAAGAAGACATTGTGTGGCATAATGTCCCATTTCACCACACTGGAAGCACTTGATCTTGGACAGATCTTTCTTCTTTTGCTTCTGTTGCCCCTTTGATGCAAGGACAATGTTATCTTCTTCCTCTTTCTTGACTTTCGACCCAATGCTGCCATCCTCTAAATGGATCTTGAGGAGATCTCTCCTCAACTCTTCTTACTGTAATGCTGCCCACATCGCTTCCCATCTTGGAAGTCTTTCTCTACCCAAAATACTTTGGACAAAGACTTGATAGTCCTTTGAAACTGAGTTCAGAGGGAGCCTTACTAGCTCTGAGTCTCTAGGAGCAGCTCCTACTGCTGACAATTTATCTCGAGTATCCTGAATACGAGATAAGGAGGAGTCAAAACGCTCTCCGTTCTTCATCCTGGTATTACGCATCTTCTCTTCGAGGTACATCTTCCGCTGCTCGAAAGATCCTTGGTATAGCTTTTCTAGCCCTACCCACATTTCTCTAGCAGTGGCTTTGGCTGCTATATGAGGTATGATATGATCCTTCACTCCATCTAGGATCAATCGCTTGGCTCTAGCCATATTCTTCTTGAATTGCTTCAGGTGTGCTGCATAAAGAGGTTCTGCAACTGCGCTATCTATAAGGGCTTTCAGATCATGCTCATCAAGGAGAAATTCTATCCTTGATTTCCAGATAACATAGTTGGAGGCACCCTCCAATCTATCTTGGTCACGCAGTCCATTGCTGGCCATCTCCTCAACTGTCGATATATTGCTCTAACCCTCTGCTCAGCTAGACTAACGCACTCCTTGTGGAGTAAGTCACTTCTTCTGCTGCTGGACAGGAAAAACTAAGTTTCTTTGAGTAAAAAACTCTCTGAGATCAAGAAATCCTCAATTGTGTTTTTCAGAAATTTTATGACGCTTATGCACCAGTGCTTACTACTATGCAATAATTGTGTCCTTCAGCTACGTTGAACTGCAACGCTGTCTCTTCTACAACTGAAAACAAACTTACCCCTTCGTCAACTCTCTCAGAGGGAGGCTTTTCTGTGCTGGAATGTCCTTCTGGCCTGGACAACGTGATTTCTGGTAGGGTCTGCTGCTGCTTATGCAGATCCCAGACTCTACAGTGCTGATCTGTTTGTTCTCTTCGTTTCTCCTGCACTTCAGCTTAAATAAGCTCTGATACCATGTGAAAAATCCTAGATCTGGATTCCTACTGCAACAAATCTGAATTACTTATTCTATTATTTTACATAATTATTTCATTTCAGTGAAATATTGAAGTAATTACTGAAGCAATCTACACAAATAATGCTACGGAATAAATCTAAGTGCTGAAACAAACTGAACAAAATGCAATGAAAAACAACCACATTGACATAGTTATTTTTGGATCAAGTCCCTGGAAAAACCCAACTTGGGAAAACAGGTGCAACAGATCTGAGGGTTTGTATTATTCAGCAGCAGAATCTTGAATACAACTAGGGTGCCAACGTTTGGCAAACCCTTCAGAGAAATCTAGACAATCTGGTGAAAAATGTGAGATATACCTCACTCAGCTAATCTCCGGCTAATCTGACAACGTAAGTGAAGCCCTTACTGCCTTTGCGTGATTTCCTACGCTGGACTGCGTAAGCCTACGTGGGCAAGCTAAAGGAATTGCGTCACTTTTCTCTGCAACTGATCTAGATGATCTAGGACTGGATTTTGGCCCTCCTGGCTCAGAAACCCCATGCTCTAGCTATCTCTGGATTGACTCCAAAAGACAATGCGTTGTTTCTGCGTGACTTCCTACAAGGTCTGCGTCACCTCTTCAGAAAACTGCGTTGTCTCTCTCTGCGTCACCAATGCCTCTCTCTGAAATGCACTCTTGGTCCTCTTGACCAATCTCTGCTTCTGCCCCTCTCTAGATCTGATCACTGAATCGCAATCACTTAGCAAACCCTGCCCTAGTGATTTGATTCTTGATCAAAAGCTGTCTCCTCACACAAATTTGAAAATGCTCAATGGCTCAAGTGTCAATTGTGTTTACCATAGGCCCTTCACCTTCCTTCTTATAATCTTTCGTTGACTTTTCAACGGCCAAGATTAAAACATAATCAAGGGCTAAGATTAACTTGGAGATGATCCATGACTTTATCTAGAAGATTCACACTTGATTTAATAATACACTTTGATCAATCAATTTCCCTTAGTTCAGACTTAGGAAAAACATTAAAAATGATTAATTAATTTAATTAAATCATCTCTAAGTGGAATTTTCAAAAAAAAAATCTGGGTTTTATGGAATACATGTGTCTTAGCCTATATACAAAATTAGAAGGCTAGAGCACATCCGATGCTACCATAAATCAACAGTAAACATATTAACAGTTCTTCACAGATACATATCTAAAATTGAATACATGCACATAGGCAAAGTGAGACACAAGATTTTCTAAACAACTGTCCCTGGAAAAACCCAATGTGGGAAAACCGGTCTTCTGACTGCTGGAGGGTTTATATTATTAAGTAGATTCTGAGTACAACAAATATGGGCACCTTACTGGTTAACACAACAAAGAAATATAAGATCTGCAACAGTACCTCTGTTTCGGAGACGGAAAACTGGACTGATTCACACCCTCAAATGGGATTTACAGAACTTAGCACCTTTCAACCTCTAGAAACATAGCGCTGCTCTGAAGCCCTCTGCGTCAAGTTTGCTAGCCTTCTGATGCCCCTTTGCTGCTTAGGAGAGGGCTGCGTAACCCGAGATTGGGTGACATAGACCCTACGCTGCCCTGGCTGTCCCTGTGTAAGCCCTGATGGCCTCTTGCTGCCTCTGTGCTACCCTTTTTGGGTTTGTGTAGCACCTGCGTAGCGGCTGAAACCCTCTGCGCCGCGCAGCTGCTGCTTCCTCTGTGTTGCTCCTGGTTGCCGCTTCTCTGCCTCTTGTTGACTCTTGGCTCTAGGATCAGATCATCCCCTTAGCCAATACTACCCCTCGTTGCAGCTGAAACACTTCTGGAAATTCTTAACAAACCATGCCCTAGAATTCTAGCTTAGTCTCAGTGCTTTGCCTCCGTGTGTGTGTTCTCCAACTGACCCAGAGCCTTTCCTTTATACTTTTCTCGTTGGGAAATCAACGGTTGTGATCTAATCTTGATTCGACGACTAAGATTAAAAGAAAGCTTGATCCGTGTGACTTGAGAAATTTCCATCACATGTTAAAATTAATTACCTTTAATATTTTAATTTTCCTAAGTTAGACTTATGGTCCTTAATTAAAAATATTAACTAATTAATTTTATCTTAAACCGGATGGAATTTCTCAAATCCCTTTTTGGGTCTTGGAGATCTCATGTATTCGAGTCCTTCCACAAAGTTTGGGAGCTAGAGCACATCTGAAGCTGCCCCAACAATCCACAAATCTCAACACTCCCTCTTAGCGAGGAAAGTGCTCTAGCACAACACTGCTTCACCCCGAAGCTCTGCACTGATCTCTGGTGTGGGTCTCTGCGCTGATGCTTGGTCTACTGCCCTTCATCACTGCACTGCTGCTCCTCTCCGGTACTGCTGCCCATGACACTGCCACCGCCACTGCCACATCTGTATTGCAGCTCCCTCTCAATTTGTTGCATCGTGCTGCCGACTGCTGCACTGCAGTCTGCAACTCAGCTGCTGAGAGAAACAACTGAAGGCTCCTACCCAATCTTTGATAGAAAAGTTATTTGGGCTACATCCTCATCACTGAAGCTCCTTCGACTGCTGCTCTGCACTGTCCTCCTGAAACCACTCACTGCTGCAGCTCTGCTTTGCGTAAGCTAGCCTGCACTGCGCTACTGAAGTCAATCAGACCCTCTGTGCTACGCTGCTACGCTGCTACTGCATCTGGATTGCGCTGCTCCCTTCAGCTTCTAGCTCTGCCTCTGCTCCATCTGTGACTCTTTGCACTAACTGCTCCACTTGTCCCGCTACTGTCTTAAGGCTCCTGTAGCACAGATGTGAACCAAGAGTTGGGCTACTCAAGGATCCTGCCACCACTCTGTAGTTGCTCTACAGATCCATGTCGCTCCACTTTCATGGTTCATGAGCGCTCATGGCTACGTCATCTTCTGAGCCATCGTCTACCACAACAACCTTGGAGGTCGAAGCTTCCTTGTCCTTCTTCTTCTGAGGTCAATTGCTGGCGAAATGTCCTAGTTCGCCACACAAGAAACACTTGATCTTGGATAGATCACGCTTCTTCCTCCCTTGCTGGCTCTTTGATGCCAAGGTTGCATCTTCTTCCTCTACCTTCTTCACCTTACTTGATCCGGTGCTGTACTGTCTGTTCGTGAACCGACAAAGTTCTTCTTGATGGAGGATCACCCACATACTGTCCCACTTGGGAAGGTCCATTTTGCCCAAGATACTTTGGACAAAATTTTCCCTGTCCTCTGTGACCGCATTGAGTGCAGTCCTCTCCATCACATCATCCTCCACTTTCACTCCCATGGCAGTCAACTAATCACTGATCGCCTGTAATCTGAAAAAGGAAGGGTTCGATCTCTTGTCCCTTGGCCATCATGAATAACCTCATTTGATTCTCCAGAAGCATTCTCCTTTGGACGGATCTTCTTGCATATAGTGAGGTGAAAGCCACCCACATATCATGAGTCGTTGTCTTCTCAGCTATGTGAGGCACTACATGATCTTTGACATAGTCCATGATGAAGCGCTTGGTGTGTGCCTCTGCTTCTTCATGCTTCTATAGGAGCTTTGCATCGGTTGGTGTGGCCAGGACTTTCTTTGCACGCTCCCTCAAACCGTATGCCTCCATGACTACCAGGATTCTGGCCTTCCAGACTGCAAAGTTGGACAGGCCGTCCAACCTATCCTGATCACGTATTCTGTGAGCTGTCATCTGCTCAACAAATCTGTCGGAACTAATCCTCTTCTGTAAGCTAGAGACTTGGATCTAGGGTCCATGGCGAGAAAGGCATCCTCTGCTCCCTTTGACAATTGACTTCCTTGAAGTCTGCCAAATCACAGCAAATCAACTCTCTTTGATCTTGTGATCAAACTGCAGATTTCTTTGGCTGGAAATCGTCTGAGAAGCTGTTCTCCTATCGCTCTTTGTCAACTAGTGCTCAGGTTAATTTCCGCACCTTCATAAATTTAACCCCACCAGCAACTACTGAAGCTCTTCAGCACTGCTTCTAGCAGTCTGAATCAGCCACAACTTTAGGACTGCGTCACCCTTGCTGGCCTTTGCGTGAGCAGACAGTCCCAATGCTGTCTCTACGCTGCCTCTGCGTAGTAAGTACGTGGGCCTGCGTGGAGACTGCGTCACTCTGGCCTCTGCCTGGCTCTGCTCCCCTCTGCTGCTACGCTGTCCCTTTTGGTCCAGATTTCTGCGGCTGCTACTGCTTTCTTTGCTTCTTCTGCAACAAGGATTTTTCAATCTTCTTGCTGATGATGCACCTAGATCTGCAATCCCTCTGATACCATGTGAAAATTTCTGAATATTACTTATGTAGAAATCCTACTGTTAAATCTAGTTATACTTCTACTTAATCAAGTTATTAATTTGAAATTTCAGCATTAACACTGAAGTAAACACATTAATAGTTCTTCATATATACAGATCTAAAACTGAATACATGCACATAGACAGAGTGACACACAAGATTTTCTGGACAACTATCCTTGGAAAAACCCAATGCGGGAAAACCGGTCTTGTGGCTGCTGGAGGGTTTATATTATTAAGTAGATTCTAAGTACAAAAAATTTGGGCACCTTACTTGTTAACTTGACAGAGAAATATAAGATTTGCAGCAGTACCTTTGTTCCTGAGACAGAAAACTGGATTGATTCACACCCTCAAACGGGATTTACAGAACTCAGCCCCTTTCAGCCTCTAGAAACACCTGCGTTGCTCTGAAGCCCTCTGCGTTAGCTCTGCTAGCGTTCTGATGCCCCTGCGATGCTCAGGAGAGGTCTGCATAACCCTAGACTGGGTGACGCAGACGCTATGCTACCCAGGCTGGCCCTGCATAAGCCCTGATGGCCTCCTACTGCCTCTGCGCTGCCCTTTTTGGGCCTATGTAGCACCCGAGTAGCGGCTGAAACCCTCTGCGCTGCGCAACTGTTGCATAGTTGCTACGTAGATGCTGCTTCCTTTTCACTGCTCCTAGTTGCTGCTTCTCTGCCTCTTGCTGACTCTTGGCTCTAGGATCAGATCATCCCCTTAGCCAATACTACCCCTCCTTGCAGTTGAAACACTTCTGGAAATTCTTAGCAAATCACACCCTAGAATTCCAGCTTAGTCTCAGTGCTCTGCCTCTGTGTTTGTGTTCTCCAACTGACCCCAAGCCTTTCCTTTATTCTTTTCTTGTTGGGAAACCAACAACCGTGATCTGATCTTGATTTGATGGCTAAGATTAAAAGAAAGCTTGATCCGTGTGACTTAAGTCATTTCCATCACATGTTTAAATTAATTACCTTTAATATTTTAATTTTCCTAAGTTAAACTTAGGGTCCTTAATTAAAAATATTAATTAATTAATTTTCTCTTAAATCGGATGGAATTTCTCAAATCCCTTTCTGGGTCTTGGAGATCTCATGTACTCTAGTCTCTACATAAATTTTGGGAGCTAGAGCACATCCGAAGCTACCCCAACAATCCACAAATCTCAACACTTGGAACCAATACGGAGAAAACATCAAAACTCTATGTCGGTATGCCCCTCCGTTGCACTAGTTTGACATTAATGAAGTTGTGTGGCCTCGCTGTCCTCCAATACTAAAACGCGCTGTCCCTAGACCATGCCTCGGACTCTCAGCGACAAATACTTGGGAACTCGCCGCAAAGATGCAAGGACTTCTCTGGTGGGTGAAAACGCTACTCCTCCTATTGTTGGGGGAGGTGGTGGTGGATGATCTCCTCCTAGTGCACCAACGCTGGCATCTCCCTCGAACTCCTCATATGCCTCTTCTTCTCCCTCACTGTCGGAGAAGACCTCAATTTAGTGTGCCTTGCCTGCGGCACAATGATGACTCGGTGCCCATGGCTCTTGGCAAGTGAAGCATAACTTCCGCCGTCTCAAATCCCTCTGGGTATCATCCTCCAACGATGCTCGGACCTGGTTCCCCCTCGGAGGTAGAGCTCTCGTGTCTTTCCCCCTCTTCTGGAACACTGGTTTGTGGGGAAAAGGAGCTCTCGTCCTCGACAGAGCATCCTGCAAGTCCTTAGTCTTACCTACTGCGTCCTGCACCATAGTAGGCCTAGTGGATCTGACTAGCCTACGCAAAGGTTTTTCCAATCCATCAATAAACATATATACTCTCCTGGCCACTGACACATCTGGCACCATCACTGAAAGCTTCAGGAACTCGGATATGTAAGTCTCCAGGCTCCTTGTATGTTTGAGCTTAGTCAGCTCAAAAAAGTGTTCCTCCGGGTCCTTTCGGTCAAATCTCTCCACAAGCCTCCACGTGAACTCCGTATACACTGTCACCCTTGCGTGACCCAGCGTAGACATCTTGTGGAACTACCAGTCGTGGGATTCTCCCTCAAGGTGCAACGCTTCCACCTTGATAGCCTCTACCTCCGCCATTTGGTTCAATTGAAAATAAATGTCCAACTTCTCCACCCAAGCCTTAGCCGAACACTTTGATGATCCATCATAGGTAGACAAGAAAATATTTCCCACGGTACGTTGCAGGTCTCTCCCCTGTGTACCCTCCTCCTCTATTCTGGCTGCATGGTCTGCTATTGTTTTTCAGCTAGCAGAACTCGTTGAAGGTGAGGGCATCTCCAAACTCCTGCCCATACGACTGATACTCTGCAAAATACTCCTTGTGCTCTGCCACCTCCGACTCCTGGGGTCCTCCCATTCCTACCCTTGAAGTCAAGAATGTGGGCATGGTGGTACGTGGGAGAGTGCACAACACTACCTGTTGTGCAACGTTCTGCTCCAAAACATGGTGAGAGGTACCAGACCCTTCTCCGTTGTGAAACTCCCTTGGGATCTCACGCTGTCTGTTTTCTTCGACAATCTTGTGCCCCATTTCCTCTATAATTTTGGAAAGTTCCTGTTTACCAAACTCCTTCTCCTCATCTCTCTCATCTGCCATTGGTGCCTTCCCTTTGTCTTCCTCAATCGGAATGCTGTCCTCTACTGCAGGTGTGATTTCTGGCCTACGCTCTTTG
Organism: Pinus albicaulis; assembly: GCA_034641835.2. Lineage (NCBI taxonomy): Eukaryota > Viridiplantae > Streptophyta > Pinopsida > Pinales > Pinaceae > Pinus > Pinus albicaulis. Next base: position 1,421,185,735 of record CM076572.1, on the reverse strand, counting down.
CTCCTGTACCTCTGCTTTCGGTATGTGATGAAATCTCTCTCTCCATGTGTCATAGAATGATTGCTCCACAGACTGAACCAAGTCTATGAGCTCTGATACCACTGTAATATCCCAAATGGGGAATAGACAACAATACAAAGCAACATAAACAAAAACTACAACAAATAGAAGTATACACATAAAACACTACGAATAAAATAGAACAACTGAGCCATTTTATTATATTTCTAAAATGAGGGATAAGTACAATGAGTTCTCAAAATGATAGCACCTTGGTTTGCTCTAGGCAGGCTGAAATGATCTCTCTCTCCCTGCTCAGAAAGGTTGCTCCAAATATGCTCTGCGTGGCTTTTCCTCTGCGCTGCCCTGTTGGAAATGCTGCTGCTGGCTGGAAAGGGACTGCAAGATAGGGCTATTCTACTACTCAGAAAAGTATGAAACTCGGAGATCGGAATCTCCTCCAAAAACCTAGAATAACTCGCAAAGGAATTCTGGAATGGCTGACCGCGGAAAATCCCCCCCTTGGGATGATTACGCATTTTTGTTGGGTACGCTGGCCTCTGTGATGAAATGTTGGAAACAAAGGCCTCCAACTACCCAAGGAACTTAGCTATGGAAGAGTTGATCACCTTGTTGTAGCTCCTAGAGACAACCCTGAGTTGCAAAAGACTAGTGTGTAGGACATCTTAAAATCAGAGGTTAAGTGTGAACCATTGTATAAAATGCCTCTGACAAAATATTAAATAAGAGAACTGTGATTTTGGTGGTTCATGGACAGAGAAGACCTTGGAGTCGATTCATGTGAATTCCCTATACTGTAAGAGGGCTCAAGAGGCTGTAAGGCCAGATGGCTTTTAAATGGGCCAAGTATAAAACAATGAGCAGAACCTTAAAAATATGTAGGCACGTTGAGAGAGAATTGAGAAGGAACCCACGCAAGACAGGCTTAAGAGATTTAAGAATCTGTCTCCTATGAACTCTGAGGAAACGGATATGAATGAAAGACGAACGACAGGAGAGTCTTGTGGAGCGCGAATTAAGGGAGCACAACAAACTTAATACATGAGCGTTAACACTAGAGCGTTATACAGACACGAATTCATGCATAATATTGGAGACTACCGGCAGCTACATTACACAAACCATCAAAGCAGAATAGTGTGAAAGATGATTACACATAAGAAAGAGATTACTGATAACAGAAGGAAATAAATACATACTACTCACTGCTCCATCCTGGAATCCAAATAATAGCTCTGTATCATATTAAGTCGAAACAACTCTCCCAAATATGTATCTCAAAGCACAGGGAGCACAATTCTACAAAACTACAGCAAAATTCTTCCAAAATTCTAGAACCTGTGTTTCATCTTAGAACTCACTACATATACAGTTCTCCCTGAGGGTTTCTAACCGAATATTCTGTCATGATTGACCCACACAGGTGAAGCCAAAATATCCTAACAAACTATCAGAGTGTGCTTCAAGCAATCGCTCCCGCAACAGAAAAAATAAAAACAGAATGGGTAAAATCGGGATTTTACCAGCAAAACATCATTATCCAATAGTAAAATAATCAAAACATTTAGCCACGGAGGCCAAATTCCAGAATCTTCAAAGGAATGGTGAGAATTGGCTGAAAACCGGTGAGCAGTCTAATTTCGACCACTTGATTTCATCTATTGACGAAAGGCCTTTACTCCATGTTCTCATGATTCACATTAACTGTAATGAAAAGGCCAACTGTGCTGCGCGTGCTCCACTCTTTAGCATAGTTTCCTGGACGAACTGAACAATCATAGCTGCGCTGTTCCATCAAAAAACTCATGCTGTGATTTAACTTGCAAGAACCCGAGACCGGGCTTTAGAAGGGAATGTGTGGCACATAACACACGGCGGGACGGTTTTAACCACTACAAAGGGTGAGACAAAGGCCGTGGGGAAAGCTTTGATGACGTGGCGAGGAAGTGGGACCCAAAGCGCATTGCAAAATCGTAATGGGAGCAGGATATGCTTTGGGAATATGATTTGAACTTAAAAATTTACGAGGCGCGGTGGAGCGTAAAGTTATAATATGTGCGATGCGATATCACACATCGATGATCGCAAAAGATAGAGGTTGGCAGAGATGAAAAGGTTATAATTGCCGATTTGCGATGTGGTATTCGTTGCGAAGTGCAATGGCGATCGGGTCATATCGCAAGCTAAAATATTTAACTTGTGGGCGCTGTAAGGGTAAGTTGTGAAATCTGCGAACAACGACATGCAACGCATTGAAAGCTAGTGAGTGCGAAAAGGCGGAAGGTAAGGAAAATGCAGCATATGAAGATTTGCATGCGGATGTGGGCAATGTATCAAGGTTGGATGGGTCCCACCAAGTCGCATTGGCGGCAAGATAAGTTTCGGTGAGTCTTTTAAGATGTAAAGGTTCAAACTTGTGGGGGGCGGTGTCGCAAATGAAGAAATGTAGCATGGGAATTTAGAAAAGGGAAAGTGAAGGGTAAGAGAGGGTAAATGAAGGTAAAGAGGAAAAATGAGATGAAGGAGGGTGGAAATGAAGTTTGCTCACCCTTAAACCTTATCAGCCACATTTTCCCCTTTCTACTGAACTGAGATGCAAATTGATTCCCTTTAAGTTCTTTGACAGTCAGGACTTGCCTTCCTTTCTCCTTCTCCCCTTTGTGTGCGGTCACAGGCCAACATTGGCTCCATCTGGGGACAACGTGTTGTTCTCAGTGCGTTGAGAACCTGCAGACCTGAATGCCTGTGCCTTATTGGGCTCATGGAGTCGCAAATGCATACTGTAAGCCTGAAGTGAAACTACAAATGAGTTGTGCACTGCCAACTATATAAAACAGAAATCACTGCCGCACCTTGAAAATTTTGAATGTTGAAATTTGAACTATGTTGAAACTCGAAACTGCAAAGCAATCTGAAACTAAACTGAAAGCATGCTCATAGCACTGAGCTTATTTGCACACCTAACTACCCTAATCTGCTAGAATTACTACTATTCTAAATGATACAATAATGCCAGTGTAACCATGCAAGCAACTGCTCTAATAATTTTGTTCTTTCAATGTTTTCCACCAGACTCGGGAGCAAACCTGTTACTGGTATTTGATAGGAATTCCCAGCCTGGTCTTCATTGCTAGGGGCTTGGTAAACCTGAACAGCAACAGAAATGCTGTAAAGGTATGGTGGCTTTTTGATGAATAATTTCTCAATATAGGCAGCCACTGGATCAAGATACACTTGACCTGTTTCTGAATATTCTGACCCAATCGATCCAACCTCACAACTTGGTACAGCACATGTGTTCTCTGTGTTTTCAAACAACTCAGAACATGTTTGCATTTTATCTGAGGAATTAAGGCATAAGGGTGGAGGAGAATCAAACCGAGTCAATTCTTCCTCTGTTTTAAGCTTCGCCTCTCTGTCCGGTAGGTTCACCTCCACATGAACTGCAATATTTTGAATTTCTTCAAGGGTTATCGTGTCTCTTTCTCCTACTTGGAATGCCATTTCTGGATTAAAGGTATCTGAGTATTGCAAGAGAGCTACTGCTGGGGGTGGCCTTATATCAGCAGGCATTGAATGATACACCTTATTGAACTTTGCTGAAGCATATTGTCATGTCTCCCCTGGCTGTATTTTTAAATGTTCATACTCCTCTATGATAAGAAAGAAATTTCCCATGATTACCCATCGACCTAGGAAAACTTGTATGAATTGATGGAAATTTCTCATGCTAGCAGCTGAAAGATTCTCAAACCAATTTTTAACTTTACCTTGCCATGGAACAAACATCCTACTACATACCTCATCTTCTGCCTTTACTGATGACTGCAATATACTAACCAAAGGATCATGGTAAACATGCAACATGAGTTTTTCTGGAGGATTTGTAGCAAGAAAACAAAGCTCATTCCAAACTGTTGCTTTGCTTCTGTGTTGCCACTGATTATCTTCAAGCAGCAAGGATGACTTTCATTTCTTCTCATTTTCCATTATAATCAACTGCTTGGTGTGCTCTTCATCATCTTCTTTGTCATACAGAAGCTTGTAGGGGAGCTGCAAACTCTCAATCACCTCGGGTAGAGGATCATAACTAGTGACAATATGTTGTGTTTCTTCCTTAACATCCCAAGAAGAACTTAATGATGGAGAACTTTTGAGATTTTCTTGAAGGTTAGCAAACTTGGAAAGAGAATTTGATTGGTCTTTAAGTAGCAAGCCTGATTGGTCTTCTTTTGGCAAGCTTTCTTGGCTTTCATTGGGCCCACTTGATTGGTGTTCAATCTTTGAATACAACACTACTAGCTGAAGGTACTCTTGTGGATCTAGGCAATTAAGCTCTGCTGCCTCTATTTTTGGATCACTAGACTGCTGTTGATTTTTAGTGTTGTCTTCTGGGAAATACTCCCGCTCTTTTCCTTCTTCATGGAGGTTAAGCTCACCTCCCTCTTCTTCAGCATAGGCTAGAAGCTGGTTTTTTACATTCGGTCCAAAAACCACCATGGGTTGTTTTTCTTGGAGATTAAAGGGTGTGAGCCCTTTTTCTGTAATGGCTTCTTCGAACTGCTCTTTAGGAGGGTCAGGCAGTTTCAAGGGTTATAGATGTGGGCTTCTTATCCTTGGGATGGCTAGCTTCTTGTTTTGTGAAAGTCAATGTAGTGGCCTTATGAGGGGCTTTCTCTTCTAAGAGATCCTTCCCTTCGCTAGCAGGACTAGGAAGGATTTGTCCTCTTGATATTAACCCTTCAGTTTGTTCTCGCCCTCAGGTTCTCTTTCTGGAGGACCTGAGGTCATACTTCTGGTGAAGTTGAGCCCTCATGAAATCCACAAACTGTCTGCAGTAATTGTTAATATCTTGATCTTCTGGGGGGATCTCCTTCTCCTCTTGCTCCTCTTGCAGGATGAGTTCACCATCCTCATCATCAGAGTAGGCGAGGAATTGACCTTCTTGGTTGTCTGTGACTTCCTCTGTCTGTTGCTACAGCTGCAGAGGGGGCCTCCGATATTGGGGATTAAACCCACGGTTTGGAATCATTTGGTTAGGACGAAGAGAGGAATTCTTAGCCTCCAATTCAAGCTTCACCAACTTATTCGAGAGCTTCTTGATCAGCTTATTCATCTCTTCAATTTTATACTCCGGTGATTCACTTTCTTGATTAGAGGTAGAAGCCTCCTCCCTACCCCTTCTCCTGGCCCTATGCTCTGTCCTCCCTTTGAATTTACTTGTAGAAGCAAAGTTTGCTTCTACACCCAATGCATTAGTCTGGATCTGGTCTAGGGATGTAGACTTTCTTTCCCTTAGGGTGAAGCCAAATTTTGGTTCAAAAGCTCCTGCGAAAACCACCTTAGTAGCTGCTTGTGGAGGCTTTATTTCGGCAGGGAGATAATTTTAAAGCTTATTGAACCTCTTTATAAATTCTGTCATGTCCTCATTGTGTCTTTTTCTAAGAGAATTGAACTCTGTGAGGACATATCCATGGTCCCTCTTCTCTCCCCATTTTAGTGTGAAGAAATTCTCCATTTCCCCCCCAAGTGGTGACTACATTATTAGCAAGAGATTTGAACCACTTTCGAGCCTCTCCATCTAAGGATTGGACGAAAAGCCTCAACACCACATCTAGGTGCTCTACATTCACATTTTCAGCAAAGGCACATAAGTCTTCAATATGTTTCTGCGCAGAAGTATTGTCTTCCCTGGTAAACCAAGGCAAGAGCTTTAGATAATCTTGAGGCATGTCATGCAATACTTGAGGCAAAGCCAATGGGGCATATTTGTTGAGGAGGAAGCCGAGTACAACCATGAGGGGTGGTGGTAAGTTCTGAGGATGATTTGGCTGTGGTATGACAGGTATATGCTGAGCAGAGGTTTGGATATTTACCTGTAATGAGCTCTGAAGTGCTGTAACTTCTTTGACTTCCTCAACCTCTAGAGTAGGATGCAATGGAGGCAAAGAAATATCGATGGATTCGGCTTCGTCTTTTATGTCTGAACTGGCTAAAGTAGAGGTCTCTGGAGGATATTCAAGTACACGGGCTGTGGAGCTAGGACCATTGATATTAGCTTTCTGAGAAGAGGAACATGAATCTTCTAGGGAAAATGAGGGTAGGTCAGCCTGGATGGGCTGCTTCTCCCTCCAGATTCTTCTTAATATAATCTTTTCAGGATCAGATATAGAAGGTGTTCTCTGCTGGGAAGTATCTGATCGGGTATGAGGCCTGGTGTAAGCCAAGACTATGCTTGATTTGAACTTTGATAACAATGGAGTCGCCAAGTTGAGGGCTATGCAACTCTCAACCCTTCGTGCTCACCTGATTGAAGGGTGAAGATAATGTCATATCCCAGGGAAACGTTTTCTAATTCGTCCTCGACAACGGCGCCAAAAAGATGTTGTAGCTCCTAGAGACAACCCTAAGTTTCAAAATATCAGTGCCTAGGACATCTTAAAATCAGAGGTTAAGTGTGAACCATTGTATAAAATGCCTTTGACAAAATATTAAATAAGAGAACTATGATTTTGGTGGTTCATGGACAAAGAAGACCTTGGAGTCGATTCATGTGAATTCCCTATACTGTAAGAGGGCTCAAGAGGTTGCGAGGCTAGATGGCTTTTAAATGGGCCAAGTATAAAACATTGAGCAGAACCTTAAAAATATGCAGGGGCGTTGAGAGAGAATTGAGAAGGAACCCACACAAGACAGGCTTAAGAGATTTAAGAATTTGTCTCCTATGAACTCTGAGGAAATGGATATGAATGAAAGACGAACGATAGGAGAGGCTTGTGGAGCGCGAATTAAGGGAGCACAACAAACTTAATACATGAGCGTTAACACCCGAGCGTTATACATACACGAATTCATGCATAAGATTGGAGACTACCGACAACTACATTACACAAACCATCAAAGCAAAATAGCGTGAAAGATGATTACACATAAGAAAGAGATTACTGATAACAAAAGGAAACAATACATACTACTCACTGCTCCATCCTGGAATCCAAATAACAACTCAATATTATATTAAGTCAAAACAACTCTCCCAAATATGTATCTCAAAGCACAGGGAGCACAATTCTACAAAACCACAACAAAACTCTTCTAAAATTCCAGAACCTGTGTTTCATCTTAGAACTCACTACATATAGAGTTCTCCCTGAGGGTTTCTGACCGAATATTCTGTCATGATCGAACCACACAGGTAAAACCAAAATATCCTAACAAACTATTAGAGTGTGCTTCTAGCAATCACTCTCGCAATAGAAAAAATCAAAACATAATGGGTAAAATCGAGATTTTACCAGCAAAACATCATTATCGAATAGTAAAATAAGCAAAACATTTAGCCATGGAGGCCAAATTCCAGAATCTTCAAAGGGGTGGCGAGAATCGGCTGAAAACCGGCGAGCGGTCTAATTTCATCTACTGACGAAAGCCCTTCACTCCATGTTCTCATGATTCACATTAACTGTCATGAAAACGCCAGTTGTGTTGCGCGTGTTCCACTCTTTAGCGGAGTTTCCTGGACGAATTGAACAATCATAACTGCGCTATTCCATCAAAAAACTCATGTTGTGCTTTAACTTGCAAGAACCCGAGACCGAGCTTTAGAAGGGAATGTGTGGCACATAACACACTGCGGGACGGTTTTAACCACTACAAACGGTGAGACAAAGGCCATGGGGAAGGCTTTGATGATGTGGTGAGGAAGTGGGGCCCAAAGTGCATCGCAAAATCGCAATGGGAGCAGGATATGCTTCGGGAATATGATTGAACTTAAAAATTTGCGAGGCGCGGTGGAGCGTAAAGTTATAATATGCGTGATGCGATATCGTACATCGGCAATCGCAAAAGATAGAGGTTGGCGGAGATGAAAAAGTTATATTTGCCGATTTGTGATGTGTTATTCGTTGCGAACTGCGAAGGCGATCGGGTCATATCGCAAGCTAAAATATTTAACTTGCAGGCGCTTTAAAGGTAAGTTGTGAAATCTGTGAGTTGCGACATGCGACACGCTGAAAGCTGGTGACTGCGAAAAGGCGGAAGGTAAGGAAAATGTAGCATACGAAGATTTGCATGTGGATGTGGGCAGTGTATCAAGGTTGGATGGGTCCCACCAAGTCGCATCGGCGGCAAGATAAGTTTCGGTGAATCTTTTAAGATGTAAAGGTTAAAACTTGTGGGTGGCGGTGTCGCAAATGAAGAAATGTAGCGCGGGACTTTAGAAAAGGGAAAGTGAAGGGTAAGAGAGGGTAAATGAAGGTAAAGAGGAAAAATGAGATGAAGGAGGGTGGAAATGAAGTTTGCTCACCTTTAAACCTTATCAGCCACATTTTCCCCTTTGAACTGAGATGCAGAGTGATTCCCTTGAAGTTCTTTGACAGTAAGGACTTGCTTTCCTTTCTCCTTCTCCCCTTTGTGTGCGGTCATAGGCCAACACCTCTCACAATCCTTCAAACTGAAATCTCACAAAGTTCCTCCTCTCTCGGAGCTGTTCTCCTCCCTGACTGCGTAATCCTCTGAGTGACTGCGCTGCCCTGGAGATGACTGCATAATCCTCGTAGCTGTCTCAATGAAGCTGCTCTAAAAAACTGAAGGTATGGTTCCTCTCCTGAGCGGGCACTCTAAGTCCCTAGAGGACGAGGTTGGAATCTTCGCTCGGAGAGACCCGTGTGCTAAACAACACTTCAGACTCAGCTAAACAACTTAAGCGTGCCCTAGTCTCGATAGACAGAAAATTAGAAGATGTATGAATGAATGAGAATGGATGCCTTCATCCCCCTTTTATGCTAATGAGCTTCCAAATTCCCTTGGGCCCACTAGTGCTGCGTTGTCCCTCTGCCATGCTGTCCCCACACTGCTTTGCACTGCCTGTCACCACGCTGCCAGTGCGTTGCTTGGTCCACACTGCCTGGCCCACGTTGCCTGGCTCACGCTGCCTTTGCGCTTCCCCAGTTGCCTCCTCTCCTGCGTTGTCACTTGGCCTCATGGACCCCTCCTTACCTTTTAATCAGGGTTGCGGGGAAGCTTCTCCCCCCGAACTCGCTCTCGAAACGCGCTCCGTTCGAGAGCTTTTTGGGAGCGCTCAGAAGCGCGCTCTCGAAAACGCTTCTTGAGGGGAGCGTTTTCGGGAGCACGCTTCCGAGCCTGAAAAAGCGCTCCCTGCCTTTTGGGAAGCGTTTCAGGGAGCACTCGGGAGCGAACGCTCCTCGAGCGCTTTCCCCATTAAAAAAAAGCTTCGGGAGCGTTTTTTTAATGGGTGAAGCGGTCGGGTAGCGTTCGCTCCTGAATGCTCCTCGACATGAGAAACGCTTCCCGCCACGCGGAAAAAATATTGGCGTCGAATTTGGATTTTTTTTTGGAAATGAGGGAGGGGGGTTGGGTAAATAAAAAGCCCACCCCCCTCATTTTATTTTTATCATTTTAGTTGAGAGTGAGAGAGCAAAGAGGAGCAAGAGGAGAGCGATTTGGAGAGCAAGAGGAGCAAGACGAGCAGAGCGATTTGGAGTGTTGGAGAGCGGAAGTGCCAAGGAGAGAGCAAGTTTGCAAGCAAGAGGAGGATTGCAAGAAAGAGGTAGGTCTTCTAATCTAGTTTTTTATTTTCTAAGAATTGTTTTTAAATTGTTCAAAAATGAAAACTTGATTTTTTTTCTCAATGTTGCATTCTAGTGTGTTGAAAAGTGAAAAATTGCATTGTTTTTTTTCCTATGTTGCATTTCCCATTCCCATTTGACATTCCTTCATTTTTTTTGCAGGCTAGAAACTTGAAACTTGAAACATCATGGCTATATGGCTAGGGATTTTCTTCATGTTGGTTCATTTCTTTGTAATAATGGTGTTAGAAAGTAGAAGAAAGAGGCCCATTAGAGAAGAGGAGGATGAAGAAGTGGGCTATAGTGGATTTGATGAAAATCTTGAAGAGGAGGAGTATATTGAGGAGGAAGGGGAGAGTGGAGAACATGAGGCCACAGATACCCCAACTAGACAAGACCAAAGTCAAACACCTTTGCGGAAATATGTTTAGAGGCAGGAAGGAGGGAAAGGTGGTGGAACCACTAAATTTCTTTGCCCCCATTGCAATAAAGAATACAGGGATTCATACACCCGTGCTAGAAGGCACCTTTGTGGGAAAATGCCAGGGGATGGAGACAAAAATCTAGTAATCAAATTTGTGTCAGTGTGCCAGCAACATAGAGAGAAAATATAGAAAGGAAGAGGAGGCTGCCCTATAGAGATCTAAAAGATCTAGCGGTTTCATTGATTCTTATACACCATCAGGTCCATCACATCATGGACAAAGAAGTCCATCAACTTCCACCCATGGTAGTGGATATGGAGGCACACCTGGACCAAACACCTCCTTAAGGCGTAGAACCATATCCGATTTCCTTGACGAAGGGTGTAGGAATGATGTGGATTCAAAAATTTTCCGGTTTCTATATGCATGTGGAGTGCCATTCAATGTTCTTCGCTCACCTTATTGGCATGAAATGGTTTCTGCCATTAATGATGCCCCCAAAGGATACAGGAGCCCTGGGTATGACAAGGCTAGAACCGTGGGACTTGATCATGAAAGAGCTAAAATAAACAATTCTTTGGCTAGAATGACAAATTCTTGGAATGAGCATGGGGTGTCCATTGTATTTGATGGATGGACCAATGTAAAAGGAAAGCCATTGATAAGTGTTCTGGCTGTGTCGGTTAGTGGTGCAATATTCCTTTCAGCATATGATTATTCAGACAAATTCAAGACCGACATTAACATTGCAGAACCATTACTTGAAATAATTGAAAATACTGGGCCATACAATGTCATCCAAGTCATCACTGATAATGCTGCTAACTGTAAGGCAGCAGGAGCAATTATTGAGGATAAATACCCCAACATATTTTGGTCTGGGTGTTTGGTTCACACAATGAACCTTTTGATGCATGATATCATCAAAAACAAACAGCCTCAATTCAAATGGCTTGGTGATTTGTACAAGAGAGGTAAAAAAATGATAAAATTTATTACAAATCATAGCAATACCCATGGGCTTTTCCGTACTCACTCCAAATTGGAGTTGTTGAAGGTAGCAAAGACTAGATTTGCTAGCTATTACCTCACCTTCAGGCGCCTTTTGAAGGTAAGAGAGTCATTGGCTGCATTAGTATCAAGCCCACACTGGTAGGTATTAAAGGATAGGGCAGCGACAATAGTTGACAGGCAAGGTTTTGAACATGTGGAGGAGACCGCCCTTGACCCTTTGTTTTGAGCACGTGTGAGGGAAATTTTGAACTTCACCAAGCCCATTTATCACATGATTCGTTTTTCAAATACAGATAAACCAGTGATTGGAGAGGTTTATGAGCAGATGGATAGCATGTTGGGCAAAATGAAAGATGTTGTTAAGGATAATGATCCCAACTTGTATGCAATGATTCTCACGACTATGTGTGTGCACGGTGGAATAAACTCAATGTTCCACTACATGCCTTGGCATATATCCTTATGCCAAAATACTACTCTCCATCTTGGTTGGGCCAACCTGCACCTGGAGGTGGGGTTAGGATCAAACCTCACACAGATCCAGAGGTACAACAGGGATACATGAAGGCATTAAACAAGTTGGTCCCCGACAGGGAGGAGTGTGCTGCATTGCGCCTTGAATTAGGCAGATACTTCAGTTGCACTGGTAACTTTGGTTCTTTCCATGCAATGGAAGACAGAGACAGATTTGATGCTCTCACGTGGTGGGAAGCATATGGCGGCATGGGACTTTTGCCAAAGTTGGCAAAAAAAGTTCTCTCACAAGTTGTGAATACTTCTTCTGCAGAGAGGTGTTGGAGCACCTACAGTTTCATACATAATGTGAGAAGAAATAGGCTGAATGAAAACCGTGTTGAAATCTTGGTTTATGTGCATTACAACTTGAGGTTGTTGAGTCATTATTGTGATTGGGCATATGAGGATCAATCATATAAAGTCTGGGACAACAACCCAAAGGATAATAATCTGGAGGACGGCACTGTACATATGGAAGAATTGGAAGATGAACTTTTGAGGGATGATGATGAAGCATCAGCAGCACCACCACACACAGGGCTAGTCCCACCATCCAGTAGCAGTGCGGGTGCCAATGCCAGTGCTTGATATCCAACTATTGTTCCTTTGCAGATTCAGCGTCCACCTACATCCTCACGTTGCCCTCCGCCTTCTAGTCATGGTCGTGGATGTGGTACTCCTAAGAGTACTAGAAGACCACCATTGCCTCGTGGTTCTCAAAAATTAGACATTTCTCGTGGGCGTGGCAAAGGGTTAGCCAGTAGATAAAATAGATTTGTTGTTTACTAGTCTTTTCTATTTTCTATTAGTTTTTATCTTTTATAACTGTTGAACAGTTGAAACTTCACTCTTTCATATTTAATGACAATTTAAGTTTGAAGTTTGAATTTGAAAGGTGAAACTTTGAAGTTGGCATTTATAAGTATATAAGTCATTATGAATTATGAATATGATGCTTCATGAAAGTTATATGGTGATCAATGAATCAATGATGATAAATGATATATATCAATGATGATAAATGTTATATATTGAAATTTGAAATCAATGAATCAATGATGATAAATGTTATATATTGAATTTTGAAATCAATGAATCAATGATGATAAATAAATTATGATATATATCAATGATGATAAATGGTATATATTGAAATTTGAAATCATTGATGATAAATGTTATATATCAATGATGATAAATGTTATATATTGAATTTTGAAAGCTTGAAATCTTTAGATTGATGATTCGCGAGACTCAAGAGTCAATATGTTGTATGTTTCCAACTTGTGGGCATGGTCGATGAAGATTATAATTTCTAGATGATTGATGTTATATGATTCAATCTATGTTTTTATGTTTTTTATGTCTAATTCATCATTATACATGTTCTGGTTGACATATATGCATCAAAATATAAAAAATATAAAAATATATATATATTTAAAAAAAACGCTTCCCGAAACACTCCTGACTGGGAGATTTTGAAAATGGTGTTCCCGCTCCCAAGTAACCTTGCTTTTAATTATTCTACCTAAGTGACTTAAGGAAAGTGTTTTATTCTAATGTTAAGTTATGGGTCCCTTCACCTGTTTATTTCCTGCTGAACTTTAGAAAGACAAAATTTAATCAAAATTGAATATTCCAATTAGCTGTCTGCTAATTGGGAATATTACAGTACTGCTACCCATGACACTGTAACTGCCACTGCTGCATATATACTACAACTCCCTCTCAAGTGCTGCATCTACTATGCTGCTAACACTACCACTGCTAACACTGCATCTGCACTACATCTTAGCTGTTGAGAGAAACAACTGAAACTCACCCAAAATTGAACAAGTGTTCAGTGGATGCACCTCGGTGCTGAAGACTCTGATTACTGAAAACTACTGCATTTCCCCTCTGATGCACTGCGCTGCTGCTGTGCATCACTATCCTGCACTGCGCTACACCACTTTGCACCGCGCTACTGCTGTTGCCTCTGCTCTATGTTGCTCCGGAAATAAATGCTGCTATCTACTGCACTGTCGTCTACATCACTCCTCGACTCCTGCTGAAACTCCTCCATCCCGCTACTGCTGATTATTGGCTCCCGTAGCAAGGTAGGATCCATGAGGTGGGCTCCTCAAGGATCCTGCCCAACTAAAGTCCAAGAAGAATTACAGCTCCATATTGTCCCATCTCCCTCTTGGGGATGCGTGGGCACTCATGGAAAACTCATCCTCCTTGATTTCTGCGATTGCAACATTTGGGTCATGCTTCTCATCTTTGTCCTTCTTCAAAGGACACTGAGATGCATGCTGACCTATCTCGCCACATCTGAAGCACTTGACCTTCAAAACATCATAGTTCGGTTTCCGTTGCCCCTGTTGTCCCTTCGATGCAAGGGCCGCGTTCTCCTCTTCCTCCACGGATTTCGATCCACTGCCACTGTTGCCATCAAGTTTGCACTTGACGAGGTCTATACTCAGTTCTTCCTACTGAAAAGCTGACCACAACTGTGCCCAAATAGGTAATGCTACTCTGTAATATTCCCAATTAGCGATAGCTAATTGGAAATATTAATTTTGATCAATTTTGCCTTCTATAGTTAAAATATAAATAAAAGTGAGAAGAGGGAGATATAACTCACTTTAAAATAAAGTACACTCCCTAGTAGACTCAACGTTGTAACTTAAGTGGGCCAAGGGGGGCCAAGAGGCCACGTAGAGGGGGATCCACTTAGACCACGTGGGCATAGACAGCGCAGTTGAGTTGGCAGCATGGGCCAAAGGGAGGCTACGTAGGAGATGGTTGGGCCTAGGGTTGGGAGAGGCCCATCATTATAAAAAGGAGGAGAGCCTCCTCATCTCCTCATTCGAGTTTATGCATATTGAGCTAGTCACTTCGACTTTGAGCACGCTAGCTGTTTAGCTTGTCTGCAGCACTATTTAGTGCATTGAGTGTCTCCGTTCGGAGATCTCACCCTCAGCCCCGGGAGACTTCGAGTGCTTGATCGGGTGAGGCATTCCCATCAGTATTTTGCAGGAGGATCGAGTTGTGGAATTTTTGGACTAGCATTGCATCTATACACTGCGCAGTCTTGAGAGGGAGGACGCAGTCCATCTTGAGGGAGCTCCGGTTTGGTATTATTTCGGAGGTTTCGGGTCAGGAGATTGAGCAAGGGGCCAGCCCTTTCCTATTGGAGGCTTTTTGGCAGAGTGGGAGGCCATATTTTGGGAGGATTCATTCAGCATTAGCGTAGAGCCTTAGAGGATAGCGTAGATTCCCAAGGGGGTGTATTTTCGGGGGTCGATCATTCCAGAAACGCTCTCTGGGCTTTTTTGGGTTTTGTGAGTAGAGGCTGATTCCATATTTTCAGCTTATTCCAAGTAGGGGAGCAGCCCCAAATACTCATCTTGTTCCAGTAGTAGCAGCTACACGACAGTTTTCCAGCAGCTTGGACGCAGAGCAGAGAGCAGCCATTCCATTGATATTCTGAGAGTATTCCTACACTTGCTTGGTGCAAGTTGAGGTGCCATCACTCTAATCACCTCTTGTACTCATTTCTATTTCTCAGTATAATAAAATGGCTCAGTATTCTCTCTATTTCATGTGTATCTGTTGCATATACTGTTTCTAGCATTTCATGTACTGTTGTATGCTCCGCATCATTGCTTATTTTCCCTTTGAGACATTCCAGTTGCTATCCCATCTGTTGTGTTTTTCCCATACTCTATAAATGGAGTCTAGTGAGGGCCAGGTAGCCTCCAGATCTCACCCTCTATTCAGAGGTGAAATATCTGGTAAACGCCCCTCCAGTCCATCTCTGGTTTAGAGTTGACTGTGTTTGAGAGATATCCCTAAAAGGGGATATTACAGTGGTATCAAAGCTCATAGATCTGGCTCAGCTTGTGGGGCGAGTTGTCTATGACACCGGAAGATAAGCCGTACATTTGCTACAGGGGTAGGAAGTACCGTGACAGAGAACGTAGGTTGCAGATCACATATGGAGAAGGTGATTGCATTCCGGTAGAGGACGCAGAACATGATCCAGTAGTGAACGCAGAACAGGGGGAGCCAATGGCAGATGATAGTGATGCAAAACAGTTTGGGGAAATGCTCCT
>CM076572.1:1420430615-1420553233 GCA_034641835.2 Pinus albicaulis | reverse complement strand
TGACGGGAGTGTGGAGAAGTACAAGGCGAGATTTGTCGCCCGTGGCTTCTCACAGATCGAGGGGATTGACTATGAGGAGACTTTTGCACCTGTCGCAAGGTACTCTTCCATACAGATGATCCTTGCTCTCTCAGCGCAGATGGGGTGGCACATTCATCAGATGGATGTGAAGACTGCGTTCCTCAATGGAGTTATTGAGGAGGAGGTGTACATAGAGCAGCCTGAAGGTTTTGAGATCTTCAGCAGCGAGTCGCATGTGTGCCGACTCAAGAGAGCACTGTACGGGCTGAAGCAAGCACCTCGTGCTTGGTACACTCGGATAGACAGCTACTTCACCGGGCTTGGATTCTCCAAGAGTGAGGCAGATCCAAACCTGTACCAAATTGTGGTGGAGGGGACGCTGTTGATCATCAACGGAAGGGACAGATCTGACGCACCCGCAAGGCGAGCGCTGATACTTTCATGCACAGAGGGGATCTGCACGGACGGAGACGAAGGACTGGGTATCCGCTGTTTCCGGGATTGGAGATCGGCGTCGTTAGCCGGGAGGATCGTTTCTCAAAAAGGCAGGCTTCCGAGAGACTGAGAGGTTCACCATGTGCAAGGCCGCAAGCTCGTCGACACTCCTCTTCTCGGTGGTTGGAGGAAGGAGGATGCTACTTCGGGCCGAGGTAGTGGATGCCACCGTTCATCGGACAACAGGCGGTCGCTGCGATTGGTCGAATACACGACCCGACATAAGGCGTGCCAATCAGCTTTCGCAAGCTATGGTTAAGCCTACCAAGCTCTTTTGGAAGGCGGGCAAGCATGTATTGCGCTATAATAGAGGCACATCGGGATATGGTCTATGGTACAGACAGGAGGATGGAGCGAAGCTTTCTGGCTTCACTGATGCAGATTGGGCAGGGAGTCCAACGGACCGGAAGAGCACATCCGGAGGAGTTTTCAGCATTGGGTCGACAGCAGTTTCCTGGTACAGCAGGAAGCAGAGATCCGTGGCACTCAATTCAGCAGAGGCCGAGTACATGGCAGCTAGCTTGGCTGCATGCAAGGCTATTTGGATGAGGAAGATCCTCGCAGGATTGTTCAGGTTGCATTTGGAGCCTACAGTGATCTACTGTGATAACCAGAGTTGCATTAAACTCTCGGCCAATCCAGTATTTCATGATAGGTCCAAACACATCACATCGTGTACTCATCATATCGAGATTAGAAACAATCTTAGAATCATGATGTGGCTTTCATACGCTTCCCTATTTGGGGTGATCAGTGATGCTTTATTGATCCTGATTTGGGCGCCACCGTGAGTGGGGTGTGCTCAAATTCCAGCGTAGGTAGGACAGGCTGCAGATAATCCATATCTTGCTGAGAGGGAGTGTTGAAAATGCAGCAAGATGATGGAGCTTAGTGAAATGAAGTCGCCTTCACTAAGTGGGCCCGCAGGCAAATTCTCGCGCAAAATCTATTTTTAGACTATGTCTATTTTTAGACATATGGAGCATGGTCCGGGGATTGCAGTATGAGATTCTTGGAGTATGTGTCATGTTGGTAAAAATAGATGGGACTCTATTTTTTGACCTATAGGTCGATAGGTCGAAGTCTATTTTTAGACTGCCTATCCTAAAAATAGGGAAGTCAAATATTATTTACCCTTAATAATATTTGGACTATAAACTTCAGTTTACTCTCTTGGAGCACTTCAGTTCGAGCCTTGGAAGTGGCTCATGCATCTGACAGAGTAATTACGATATTCCTAAGGGTTTGGTGAGCACATGCATGGTTGACTTCAGTTAGGACTTCAGTGGCAGAAGTTTGGTGGAGTTAATGAGATAGCTAGTGGAGTTGTGTTCGGTTTAACTTAGTTGGACTAGTTGAGATTAGTTTAACTAGCTAATCAACTAGTAATGAGTGGAGTGAATTAAATATTATTTAATTCATTAATTAGTAACTCATTATTCAACTCAAGAACACATCAGTTCACTACAGTGCATGGACAGTTCAGTGGAGACCAGTGAAAGAGGTAGATGAAAAGGGTGAGTACAGCTATCAGTTGTGACATCAGTTGTGCATGAGATTTGCACCACACTTGGAGGCACTTTCCCATGATGATCAAGGCTATCAAGCCAAGGAGATTCGAACCTTTGGATCTCTACAGACCGTCACAAGTTAACAGAGGCAAGGCAATTGGCGGTGAGTTTTGAACCAGTAACCTGTTCAAAACCAAGCTAGTTTGTGTGTAACTTTATGAGAAAGTACTGAGTACTTGTGAGGAGTATTGTACTGATTTTGTTACATGATTTCTCCATTATAATATACACAATAGCTGCGTGGTTTTCAGCTATAAGCTTTCCCCATACATACTGTGTTAATGTGTATGATGAATTGATGTGCTATCGCTTGTTTTATTTCCGCATGTGTGATGATCTGAGTGGAAGAGATTATGTGTTGCATATAAATTCGAATTGTATGTGATCAGGATAGTCTCGGTGAATAATTAATCATTATTCAGCAAATTTCTACAGATGGCCCAATCTCCTATGCCACAATTCGCCCTCATCTCGGCTCACCACTCCTTTTGCCTTGCCTGCCATCGCAGCGCAGCCATCTACCTGCAATTGATAAAGATTCTTAACTCGAATCCCTATCCTCCTGGTTTGACCAGTTGTTTTATGGCGCAGGAAAGATTTTCCCTCGCTAAAAATAACATCATAACCGTTGTCTTCCAACATCGCCACAGAGATCAGAGTCTTCTTCAATCCTGGAACATGCATGACATCCTTCAAGATGAAAGGTTGACCGGACTCCCTCTCAAAGGAAATGGTCTCGATACCAGTCGCATTGTATCTACCATCATCTCCCATCTCGATGTGCACTCCAAGATCCTTTTCATATAGATCACTAAACAAATCTTTGTCTTCGGTCATATGGAAAGACGCGCCACTGTCAAGAAACCACACCGATCCCATCACACTTAAAACCAAGCATGCAATCAAAGAAAAATCTAGCTCAAACTGCGAGGCTAAGGCCTCTCCAGCTACAGATCCAGCAACCTGCTTATTCTTCTTCTTCTGTGGAAAATTAGTGGAGAAATGCCCGTGCTGGTGACAGTGAAAACACTTCAACTTGGACAAATCCTGCTTCTTGCCTTTAGCATTTGGAAGATTTCTTCCCTTCTTCTTTCCGAGATTTGGCAACCAAAGCGCAATTTTCTTCATCTTCATTCTTCGATGAAGATCCATCCCTGGTACCCTGCCTTACCTCCTCTTGCACAAGATCTGACCAAAGTCACTCCCATCCTGGCAGTTTATCCCGTCCATTGACAAAGTCTTCATAGCTATGACAACTCTTCGGAAACCCAAGGAGAGCCAAGCTCACCAAGTCTTCTTCATTAACAATAACCCCCACACTTCCCAGCTCATCCTTGCAGTGGACAAACTTCGTGGGGTATTTTGGAATATTGTCGCCTTTCTCCATTTTTATTTTTCTAAGCTTGTATTTAAGCGCCAACTTCCTCTGGTCACTTCTTCTTTGGAACAAGTCTGTCAAAGCCTTCCACATTAAGAATGGAGTGGCTTTCCTGTGAAGGCTGGACACAATGTGGTCCTTCACACCTTCCAACAGAATCCTTCAACACTTTGCTACCTTCTTTTGCCATGCGTCAAGTGCAGATGCATCGCTAGAAGCAGGCTTCGGAATATCAACATCTATGAACTCCTTCAACCCATGATCATCCATAACCACCTCCATCCTGTCCTTCCATGATATGTAATTCAAGTTTCCCTCAAGGGCATACTCCAATCGCAATCCATTGAAATACATTTCAATGTATGCTCAACTTCGACACCAAGAAAACACTGCAGCAAATTCGAATTCCACCAGCACAAAACTCAACCACTTCAATAATTGCAATCTCCTCCAATGATCAACTGCTCCGATACCAGTAGAAATTATATAACTTATGTGTTATATGTCCAAGATTCTCCTGATCTCACACTATTTTAACTTCATGCAAAATACAGAATCTATTCCACCATTGATCATTTGCGGAAATTAAATCAAGATTGCAATGCACACATGAAACAATAAAAATTCACACACATTAACACAGTTGTTTAACGGGAAAGCCTGAAGCTGAAAACCCCAACTATCTGTATATAATATATGTCATAGAGATCATGTAACAATCCTCATACAAAGTTGATCATATCAAGCTCTCAGTACAATACAATCGCTACACACTAATCAGGCTCGATCTTGCAAATCCATGCACCGATCTTTGCCACCTGCTAGCCTGCCTCTACTATGCAATCCCTACTAAAGAATGGCTCTGAATGAGTTCGAATTACTCCAGCCTTGCTCACGCAATCCTCATTGGCATCTCCACTGAGTGTTGGATGCAATCAATGCATCACTATAGTCACAACTGATAGTCACACTTGCTCTTTCACCTATCTCTCCACTGGTCTCCACTGAAACTGCCATGCACTGCAGTTAACTGATGTATTGTGTAGTTGATTAATGAGTTATTATTTGTGAATCAATTAACTAATTAATTCACTCCACTCTCACTAGTGTATCAATCAGTTAGACTAGATACAACTAGCTCAACTGAGTCTAACTGAGTTAAACTAAATACAACTCCACCAACTACTTCTCCAACTCCACCAAACTTTGCCACTTGAGTTCTAACTGAGTCCTCCATGCAATAGCTCCAGTAAACCCTTAGGAATAGCATAATTACTTCTGTCAGTTGTTGTGCCACCATGATGCCACACTTACTTGGAAGTGTCGTAAGAATCTACCCATTGATTTAGAGTCCAAATATTATTAAGAGCTAATAATATTAAACCATCTCTTTAGACTAGGTCTAAAAATAGACTCCCTGTCCCTAAAAATAAGTCTGCCTTTCCAGCAGCCATCTACAAATAGCATCCTGCAACTCATAGAATATGATTGACATGTCTAAAAATAGACTTTGCGCCAAAAATAGCCTGCGGGCCCACTTAGTGAAGGCGACTCTTTTCACTAAGCTCATCATCTTGTTGAATCTCAACAATTTCTACAGAGACTGATAGACAATCAAAAGAATTTTTTGTTGCGGATATGAATGAAAATGAGGAAATTCACTGGTGTGAACCTCAGCAGAGATTGATGCTCAATGATGGTATTGGTAGCTCCATTGTTTGGATGAAAAAATGCAAGGAATTATAGGAAAATGTGCTTACGGGTGGTAAAGAACTAAAAGATGTGGTGAAGGAAGAATTGCCTTGTCAAGGGCATATTAAAAATTATGTTTTGCAGGGAACAACATAAATTGATTATGTGATTGAAGAACTGTGGAAGTTGATGATGGGACAATCTAGATGTAGAAATCTGACAACAGAAGGGATGATAAATAAGAATTTGAAGTTGATTGGAGGAAAGAAGATGAACCAAAAGATAGCAAACATGCAACATCAACAAAGGTGCAGATCATTTGGACAATTACAAACTAAGGTTTGGGTCCCTAGACTTTTCATCAGCATATGAAATCACATGATCAAGATATCATGAATATTTTCAACTTTGTGAGTCTGATGCAGGAACATTCGGCTTGAAATAAATCTTTGTATTTTAGGTTGACTTAGGGGGTCTAATGTTTGATAAAGAGTTTAATTTATTGATAGGAATTTTGTATTTTTAAATAATTTGAGTGAGAAATTGGTGTGAGGTTTGTAATGTAAATATTCTCACATAATTGGGAATACGAGAGATATTAGCCCTATGAAGATCTCAAAAATATCTTAGGGATTAGGACATCCTAGAATAGGGAATTAGTTGAGTTAAAAGCGGAATAAGAGATTTTAGAGATTAGTTGAGTGATTTATGGAGAAGACCATGGATCTATAATGATCCATAACTATGTAATTGTTCCTATAAATGTAAGTCTGCATATGAGAAGAATATGTGGGTGTGAGTGTGTGTGAGAGTGTGATGAGATATATAGAGAGGCTATTTTAATGTTGGAAATCAGACCATAGATAGAGGATAGAAAGAAGTTTTGAATACATATGCATGTACAGAATTTGTGTGGATGAAATAGTATTCAGGTTATGTTGTATTACTCTCTATGTACGTATATCTATATGTTTCTTCTGTTGGTTCATATATAATTATGTTTATATTGGCTTGAATCATTTTAGTGTTGAACAGACGGGGCAACAAAGACCTATTTTGTTTCTAAGATTTTGAAATCAATACGTAGAGGAGACAAAGTATAAGAATGCATCGAATTGTGAATTTGTTGCTCTGCGTTAAGCAATATTGATGAAATCATTTATTACTAAATGTTCTGGGGTTTCCTCTTGAGAAACCTTGTTTGGAGGCTTGCTTAGAAAATTAACGAAATCTCTGTGCAAAAATCGTGTAATCCTCTGCTTGAACAATTGATGGAAAGGTAAGTCTCTGTGTTTTTAATCGTTGAAGTATTATGTTACTCTCAAACAAATTGAAGGTTGATAATGGATGAATTGGCATGCAACATTTAAACCAATCAAAGATTTAAATCTGAACGAGCAAGGGAACTCTTTTTCACACGGAGGAGTCGATGACAATGGCGTAACTGGAGGAATTCAACATTTATTGAAAGATGTTCAATCGACTATTAGATTGTTGTTTGGACGAGATGAGTCACAATGGAGTAATGAGAAGAGTTCTGCGTTTAACATCTGAAGGAAGCCTGTTGCATTCCTATTTCACTTCTAGTTTGTGGAGGTTCAGCTTTTAGGGCATTATTGAAGACAAGGACGCAGTTTGACCATTCCAGGAATGATATCGAATTTGATGTGGATCGAAGTCTTGTTCGAGATATTCAAAGATATGAACAAAGCTCTATTCAAGATTGTTGGTTGTGGTGTAGAGGTAAGTCAAAAACTCTTGCACAAAGTTCAATTGGAATAGAATTTAATTGCCACGAGACTCAGGAAGGGTTGCAACAAAGTTTGAATGTGACCTTGGTTTGAAAGGCGTGATTTTAGTTGGTGTAGCAGATGATGGGTGTTCAATTCCTATTGGAGAAGTTTAATTTATGTTCCTAAACCAGCGATTCAGTTCATTTCCTAGTAGTTCAGTTCAAGTTCCAGCGGATGAGTTATGTGTGCATCGCCAACATTCTCACACATAGTCCTGGTAATTCATCAATTTTGGTATCGGAGCGCGGTATTGAATCATGTTTTGAGGGATTGTTGTCAGCATGAAGGCGTGAGTTGAGGTGTTAATTACTGATTTATATTAGTGGTGGAGGTGTGTATGATATGGAGTGATTTGTGTTTCATTGGATGAGGTTCATTGAGGCTGCATAGCCATGGAAGGAGTGTTGGAAGAGCCACTCCATATAAGACCGCGACCTGCACGTTGAGACACAGTAAAACTTGAGTTAATTGAGTTGATTAATTAAAAATCTTGTTGGTGAAGCCCGAGTCTCAATCAACTGTGGAACATGTCGCATGGAATCTGAAATTGTACTAGAAATGAATCACAAAGGACAGAGTACCAATCGAGAACTGTGGTGAACCACTATTGGAGAAGCGATAGGAGGAGTTGACTTGTGGAATAGGTCACTTGATGATTGTAATTGTGGTTCATCCATGCCTTAGCTGAGATGTGTGAGTGGGCATTACTGATCTGCATATGATTGATGTTGTATATGCATAATATAATTGTGATTGCAAGAAGAGAAGAAATCAGATTTTAAATCCGACAGGCAGCAGGCACACAAAAAGAAAGTGTGACAAAATATCTTGAAGGTGAGATGGTATGTTTTATTTTTAACTCTAGATTGTGTTTGCAAATTTCAGGTTGCAGAGAAAGAGGGTTTAAGCAGCAAAGACAGTTGAGCGGAGTTGTAACAAAGAACTAGTTGTGTTCTCAAGACGAAGAGCATGTGAGCTATTAAATAGTGGTAGAACCTTGAAGAATTCGAACAGAGGTTGGATAGGGAGGACAAGTGAATATTCTCAAAGGAAGTGGAAGTTGTAGAGCCTAAAAGAGCAAAAGATTTTGCTCAAAGAATGGTTCCATAGGCAGAGAACCATAGATCAAGCTCAAAGAGATAGCTTGGTAAGGTAAGATATCAAAGGCAGGTATGGAGACTTGCTGAAAATGGAGGCTTAGGTGTAGTCCACAAGTGAACATGATGGAGTTCACAAAGGGGGGGGGAGCCAATGATCACTGAAGGTCATTGCAGAGATTCAAAGGAAAGCCACAACAGAAGGAAATGTGCCAAGGTAAAGGGCATAGAGGTGATGAGTCAAAAGGAGTTTGACAGAGAGATGACTGAGATAATAGGTGAACTCAGTTACATGGAGAAGTTGCCACAGAAAAAGGTTAATGTAAACCAGAGAAGCGGATAGAATATGAAGAAACCAATTCGATGGCCAGTAGTATAGTTATTCGTAAAGAAACTGAGGAAGAGTCTAAGGAAAATCATGAAAGAGAAACTCAGAGAAATTGAGTTCAGATACAGGCCATTGACAACAAAGGAAAGAGTTAACTATTGTGAACCAAAGCAAGGTGATATTCTTGGAGAGGATGATGTTGAGAAAAGGTATATTGAAGATCTTATAAGTTGCTTGGAGAATGAGGAGGAAGAGAGGCTTGCAGGAAGTCTCATGAGATCTTTGAAGAGTTCAGATCGGCAAATTGATATGCTGATAAGTAAGGGTGACAGATGTAATGTTTATATTTCTAACATTTTGTGTGTGGTTACAGATTTAGTAAATGAAAACAGACAAGATAGAGTCCATATGCATGTTGCCAAAGAAGCAAATGAAGAACAATTTTTGCAAATTGTTATACATGTTAAGAAAGATTGTAAGCCCATATATGATGATGAATACTTCTTAGAAGAAGACAAATTTGAATTGATACAACAGAAGACGTACATAGATGCACTGCTTAATAGAGGGCAAGTTCAGCATGAAGATCAAAGAAATGAAGTTAAACACAGAGATTTTGGTATGGAAAAAAGAGAATCGGGTGATAGACAATCACTTGAAGTTGTCATGAAGATGAAGGAAATGTACGAACACATTTCAAAGAAGAAAGATCAGAATTGCATTCTAATGGAGAATGAAACTATGTTGTCTCATGGGGACAACCAAAGGAAAGCACATGTACATTTGGTTAATGAAGAGACTTACAGACAGTCAGGAATTTGTTGTTGAGGGTATGAATGAAATGAGGAAATTCACTGGTGTGAACCTGAGCAAAGATTGAACCTCAATGATGGTATTGGTAGCTCCATTGTTTGGATGAAGACATGCAAGGAAATACAGGATAATGTGCTTACAGGTGGTCAAGCACTAAAGGATGTGGTGAAGGAAGAATTGCCTTGTCAAGGGCATATTAAAAATTATGTTTTGCAGGGAGCAACATGAATTGATTCTATGATTGAAAAACTGTGGAAGTTGATGATGGGACAGTCCAGATGGAGAAAGTTGACAACAGAGGGGATGATCAATCAGAATTTGAAGTTGATTGAGGAAAGAAGATGAACGAAAAGATAGCAAACATGCAACAACAACAAAGGTGCAAAGCATTTGGACAATTACAAACTAAGGTTTGGGACCCTGGAATTTTCATCAACATATGAAATCACATGATCAGGAGATCATGAGTGTTTTCAACTTTGGGAGTCTGATGCCGGAGCATCCGGCTCGAAAAAAATCATTGTATTTTTAGTTGACTTGGGGGGTCTAATGTTTGATAAAGAATTTAATTTATTGATAGGAATTTTGTATATTTTTAAATAATTTGAGTGAGAAATTGGTGTGAGGTTTTTAATGTAAATATTCTCACATAATTGAAAATACGAGAGATATTAGCCTTGTGAAGATCTCACAAAGATCTTAGGAATTAGGAGATCCTAGAATATGGAATTAGTTGAGTTAAAAGTGGATTAAGAGATTTTAGGAATTAGTAGAGTGATCTATGGATAAGATCATGAATCTAGAATGATCCATAACTATGTAATTGTTCCTATAAATGTAAGCCTGCATATGAGAAGAATACGTGGGTGTGAGTGTGTGTGTGAGTGTGATGAGATATATAGAGAGGCCATTTTAATGTTGGAAATTAGGCCATAGATAGAGGATAGACAGAGGTTCTGAATACATATACATGTACAAAATTTGTGTGGATGAAATATTATTCAGGTTATGTTGTATTACTCTCTACGTATATATATATATATATATATATATATATATATATATATTCTGTTGGTTCTTATATAATTATGTTGATATTGCCTTGAATGATTTTAGTGTTGAATTGACGGGGCAGCAAAGACTTATTTTGTTTCTGAGATTTTGAAATCAATACGTAGAAAGCATCGAACTGTGAATTTGTTACTCTGCGTTAAGCAGTATTGATGAAATTTATTACTAAATGTTTGGGGGTTTTCTCTTGAGAAACCGTGTTTGGAGGCTCGCTTAGAAAATTAACGAATCCTTGTGCAGAAATCGTGTGATTCTCTTCTTGAACAATTGATGGAAAGGTAAGTCTGTGTTTTTAATTGTGGAAGCATTGTGCTACTCTCAAACAAATGGAAGGTCGATAATGGATGAATTGGCATGCAACGTTTCAACCAGTCAAAGATTTGAATATGAACAAGCAAGGGAACTCTGTTTCACACGGAGAAAGAGTCGATGACAATGGCGTGACTGGAGGAACTCGACATTTATTGAAAGATGTTCAATCGACAATTAAATTGTTGTTTGGACAAGACGAGACACAGTGGAGTAACGAGAAGAGTTCTGTGTTTAACATCTGAAGGAAGCTTGTTGCATTCCAATATCATTTCTAGTTTGCGCAGGTTCGGCTTTAAGGGCGCTATTGAAGACAAGGACACAGTTCGACCATTCCAGGAATGAGATCGAATTTGATGTGGATCGAAGTCCTATTCGAGATTGTCAAAGATACGGATGAAACTCTTTTCAAGATTGTTTGTTGTGGTGTAGATGTAAGTCAAAAACTCTTACACAGTTTAATTGGAATAGAATTTAATTGCCACAGGACTCAGGAAGGGTTGCAACAGAGTTTGAATGTGACCTTGGTTTGAAAGGCGTGATTTCAAATGGTGTACATATGATGGGTGTTCAGTTCTTGTTGAAGTTTAATTTATGTTCTTGAACCAGCGATTCAGTTCTTGTCCTAGTAGTTCAGTTCCAGTTCCAACAGAGGAGTTTTGTGCGCATCTCCACCATTCTCACGCATAGTCCTGGTAATTCATCAAACTCTATATGGGAGGATAAGTATTTCATTCAAACGCATCCAAAACTACTCAAACATTGAGGACAACACTTTTTGGAATTAGGGGCATGTTAAGTCCCTATAGTACTAGTGTAGCTCCCATATTGTTATTGGTGTGCCCTATTGAAGCTCGCTATTGTTATTGTTGTGCCCTCACATTATTATTGTTATGTAGGCCCTAGTTATATTTTGACTCCTTAGACTCTTATATATATATATATATATACCAAAGAGGTCTTGTCATTTGAATCATCCAAGAATTGTTCATCTATATAATGTAAAAGGGCATTTCCCCCTTGAAAATACCTTCTTTCAAGTCATGGATCTATCTTTTGTTTTGTTTTGTGATCAGGTTACATAGCAAAATTGAACACCTTTAAAAATAATTCAATGCAAGTTCGTTAGTAATAAACTTAACAAGCTATTAACGATGTTAGACAAGCTAAGTAATATACGCATGCTAACTTCAAAGTACAACTCTAAAAATAATTTAGAGCAAGACCTTAATTTTTGAAAAGTAATATTAGAAAGCTTACACAATGACTTGTAATCATAAGTCTTGTAAAAAAAAGGATCAAAATAAATGTTCATCTTGAATTTGAAGTGGATGAGAGGCTAATTTTCCATTTCTATTCCCAAAAAAAATGGTCAGTTTCATTTGAATCACCCATATTCTAGTGAAATTATTTGAAATTTTGCCAAATCTTTTTATAAATTATTTAAAATCCCTACAAATTTAAGAATTTTAACAAAAATGTCTTGACATTTTATGATTGGCATTTTAAGAATTAATAAGATTCAGCAAAGTTTCTGTAGGTTTAGTATGAATCCTCAAAATTTCCCTGGTATCACACATTGGCAATAAAATCTTTGAATTTCATAGTAAAAACAGGAGACAAAACTGCATTGCAGGAATTCTTTTGACTGTTGTTACAATATCTACACAAACAAATGATGCCTTATTAAGTCATTTTGAATTTACAACAATTGTACCTCTAGCATTTTCCAAATCAATTGAAAATATTGTAGTGCACAAACCTAGGATTGGTGTCATCAAACAGACGACAACCAAATGTTGGCATCTGATCTTTTAGTTAGCAGACAACTCTGCATGGGTAAACCGTTTGATATGATAGTTGAAGTAATGTCAGCAAAATCATTGATCAATTGAAAAATGTTTCTATTTTGGGAAAATTTCGTAGAAAGCCCACCCCTTTTATTGATTTTGTTAGTTTTAAGCTTTCAGGCCCTTGGTTATCGTCATCCACTCTGGAGTTGAACAAATCCAACATTGAGCTCAGGGTGACCTAAGCATTCAATTTCTAATTTGGGAAAAATTTGTAAAAGACCCGCCTCTTTTATTGATTTTGTTCGTTTTAAGTTTTCATGCCCTTAGTTATTGCTATCCACTATCTTTTCAGCAATGAATTGAACAAATTCAACCTTGAGCTCAGCGTGACCCCAAAGCATTTGTAGATGCGTCCACTTTCGTTTCAATGGATGTCTGCTTCTGTAGCTTGGCAGAGATTACAAGGAACATTTGATCGAAAACAAATATAAGTGATATAAATGTATTTGGCATTTGGAGCTTTGTTGAAACACCATTCTGAATCCCCATCATAAGCTCAGATGGTGTCGTCAGAATTAAGTTCTTCATAAAACAACCAAGATAGATTCATGCAGACACCATTAAGAGTCATCACACCATAGCCAGAAAACATGGTTAGCAAGGAAAGTAGAGAGTTTCACAAATCACCGATTTCAAGCTACTGAGAGTTTCTACATTGAGTTCAAGACTGGACAAAATATTCATCCGTAACAAATATGAGAGCATGCTTAGCAGTTATTTAGTAACGCTGAAACCCATTTAATAAATCAAACCGAAGCTGCATAGCATAATTTTTTGGATCGAGTTACAAATTAGATAATCAGACTAAGATTGCTGTACCTGTACATCGTATTGTAATTTGTGATGGGAGATGAAGTTGCATGGAGTGTTTTATATCTCTGTATGGGATGGCATTGTAATCTCATTTCCATCTTTTACTAGGTCAATATTTGTATTGTGACTGAAGATAATTTACTGAGTGTCCTAGGAAGGCATAATAGGTAATAATGTGGCATACAGCAGACAATCTTGTGCCAGGTCTTGAATTGAATTTATTGTTATTTTAAAACTTCTGCATGAAGATGATGGTGTTGCTCCTTTCTGCATCCTCATGTGTTGCGAGTGTTGATGAAAAAAAGTGTAGAAGTAACAGGTAATAGCTCTTCAATAAAGAGTTGGTAGCTAATATGTAAAGAGAACCTTTATTAGGTCAAAATAAATTCCACAGCTTAGGTACTTGTATTCAAGTTAGGAGCTGCCACATTGCAGCAATTTCCGTCCATTTTCTCATACTGCAATTAAGTGTCCTTGAAAAGTATGCAATAAGTGCAACTAGTCAATTGGGTTTAGCTTAGGTGATTGGGTGTAGTTGTTATCCTCCCCCACCCAGGTTCAAGTCTCATAATTGGCATGCTAAGCTCTTGAAAAGAATCTGTGGCGCTCTTGAGTATATAATGTGACACTGACATAGTAGCAGCAACCTCACTCTTGCCTTCAGGCTGAGAGGGAGGCCAATTTCTTTCACTGAGTTGTCTCCAATGCCCAAAAATGTTGCAGGAAAAAAATGCAATAAGTGCGACTAAATTTTTAAAATAGGACTCAGAGCATACACAGTTCATTGATAAAATATTAGAAATAACATTAGAGAGAACCTTCCAGGAAACTGTGCAATCAGCTAACCCTGGCAGAGATGAAATCAGAAGCGGTACTTTACATTCAGATGTTCAGAATAAAACTAGTTATGAACTTGCATGTAAATAATGTACGAAGATTGTGTCCCCACAGAAAGAAAACTTCTACCACGTAATCTTACTCAAATCTTAAAATTACATAGGCATACTTAAAATAATAGAAGACTTTCCAAGTCAAAGGGAGGAAAAAATGATATCACAGCTGCATGAAAATACTTCAATGGAGAAGTATAAAACTTGTTTGCAGACAGAATTAAACAGGGATACTGGTTATAATGCCTGCAAATGCACCATGTCAAGAAGTGTCCCACGTAGAGATAGCTGACAGTTCACATTGATTACTTAAATTTTTAATTACATCAAAACCAGTATCATTCATGACTAAACACTTAAAAAGTGTTTCTTAGCTGTCTACAGGTGGTTTGTGACCACTAGAAGTTAGAACTTGTCAACAGGAAACAGTTAACCAGTCCAATTCATTCTGCTCAACTGTGCCTTCAAACTTGTGATCTTCTTGGTTCTGAACATTTCCTCTTCCTTTTTCCAGCTTCTTTTGACTCCACAGATGCTCCAGATTTAGTTGTGTGCTTTGGTCTGACACGCACAATAAAGTTATCTGTTGTACCTTCAAAACTTCCATCAGAATGACCTTTTGTCTCCTCTTCCTCCACGGGACAATTTGATTGAGATGGCTTTTCTGATTGCATAAGTGGCACAAAGTTCTCCATTTCATGTTTGATGAATTTATCAGAAACATCGGGTGGCTCTCCCCCAAGGTGCAAAGAAGATGGACTCACAACCTGAGCTGCCTTCTTTAACTGGACACGTCCTGCTGAACCTGTAAGTCTCCCAGAGAGATCACGTGCTCTCTCCGTATGCAAAGAAAATTGACTCTGCACCTGAGATACCTTCTTTGAATGCACTTGTCCTGCTGACTTGCTTGCACTTGCTGCATGATTTTGAACTTTCTTACGTTTCCTCCTCTTTTGTTTTTCCAAACAAGATGGGCAGTACCAGTTACTTTCTGGTACTCCTGCAAGAGGTGGATTCAAACAATATGTGTGATAGCCATCATCACAACCATCACAAAGGATGATATCTTCATCGTGTTCATCAATAAAGCAACTTCTACAGAGACATGAAGGACAGAACCATGTCGGTGGAGGAACACTTGCTAATGGAGGCCTCAAGCATCTTAAATGATAGAATTTATAGAGGCAATTCTCATTACTACATTCTATAAGATGATCATCATCCTTTTTTCCAGTCGAACAGATTTTGCACAATTTTTCAACTATTTGTTTATCATCATGTTCTTCTGCTTCTTGCCTGCTGGTATGAGTTGTCATCTCTCTTCCACTCGTATGCAAATCAGATCCTTCATCTTGATGAATTTCAATCACCTGTCTATCAATACTAGGTCCGACATCTTTCCTATTACATTCAAGCCCTACTTTGCAATGCTCCAGTTCGTCATTTTCTCCAGTGCCATGCACTGCCATCTGCCCATTTTGCAGTTCAGACACAACACAATTTTGGAGCGAAATGTCCACACCGTCATTAACCATATTGTCCTTATCACAAAAGGAGTGAACCTCAGACGACTTCTTTCTGGCTAGTGAACAGGATACACAGTACCAACCAGTTGTTGGAATCTCATCCAGGGAAGGTGAAAGGCAATACCTATGATAAGCTGCTTGGCATGCGTTACACAGTATGATGCAATCATTTCGCTCATTACTGCCACACGATGTACACCAAACCTGATTGGCTGATGAACCCATATCTCTAACATTTGGAAGTTTGTCTTCTTTATTTTCCGCACATCCATTCACGCAACCCTCCACATTTTCCATTGTAAGAGTTCCCTTGTTTGAAAGATGTAGATTCCTTGATATATTTGGTAACTCAGTAGTTTCCATACAACTGGCTACTTCCCTACTATGAGCATCTGCTTGCTACAGATTCATCACCAAAATTATATAGCATGAGATTTCAGGGGACAATTCTTCTAAAGGCACACATTAATCTAAATATCTCATGATTATCTACCAAGGCTACATGGGATAACATAAGCTACTATAATGCATACCATATTACTCAAAGATATGCATGGGTTGCATCCCTCTTCCGCTCTTGAAGTTCGCATCATTTTGTCAGTCTGTTTACTGCTGTGGCAACAATCAATGATTTCCTGAGGCTGCTGATCTAGAACATCGCGATCAAGAAATGCTTCACTGATACTTGCCCTCGTAGTAATGTCTGTATGAGTGATGTTGCAATTTCCTTCAGCTTCTCCCTCAAGCAAACGAGACACCTGAAGAAAGTAAACCAGATCTGAGAACATATTTTTTTAAGAAAGTCCCTAAACACATTACAAAAATAGATTTGAGTAGAAGGGAAAAAATGTAAATGCAAAATTCTATAATCTACATAAAGCCAAAAAGGAATGATAAATAGAATTTATCAAAACCATTTTTCTCAAAAAAAAAATCCATGTTTACCTAAACATAAAAAAGTTAAAAGAGAGCCTACAGTAAAATCTAGTAAAGATCTCAGGTTATACCATGACTGGACTATTGAATGTACTGAATTGGAATAAGATGAAAATGTCAAAAATGCACAACGCAATTCAGGGTTGAACCCATAATCATGTTGTGATGCCGCATCAGAGGTGTTGGAAAAGCATAATGCACAGCTGACATAACATAAAGACACCCCTAACTTCAATGGCTGTGTCCAACAGGATGGGTCATTGTTTGGGTTAATGGATGTTGATGACTTCATTTATTCCCACTAGGTATGGCCCTGAATTTTACTTGCCTAACAAAAATCTATATGCCCCAAGTCATGGTCAATGGGTAGACCTTGAACAACTGCTAAGTTTTATACTTCTGTTAACGGGCTTGCACCAAAAGGTCTAGTATGTCAAGCATAGGAACCTTTAAATCCCTTGTATAGCTGTAAAGTCAGTTAAAAAGTAATCATATTATTCAGTCTAGAAACTCAAATCACATGGAAATATTTGGTCACAATGCAGGAGCAGCGATATTTGGTAACCCCTCAAGGATGATCAATATTTGGTAACCTCTAAAGAACAATCAATTGCATTAGTACATAATAGATGAACAAAACTGTCACAGGATGGAAACAGCAACACGATATTTGTCCATAATTTTGCATGTACAATATTCCAGATGAAGTTTGTACAGAATGATCCTATGCCAAAATATCATTGAAGCTTAATTTAAATAACCCTTTCTTCTCATTTGTTTGAATTTCCTGAAGAGCTTACTGTGGTTTTCTTAAGAACTAGTATCCAGATTCCATCCAAGTCTTGAGCACGATTTTTGTTCCATCTTGACCATAAACTTCAAAATGTATATTGGATGTTCTAATCACCACCATGATTATTTTAATTAATCTATTCCAAAAATCCTGCACCTTCAATATGCAAGCTGCATTTTTCTCAGAATGCTGCTTTTTGGGATCTCAGTAAGATGGACAATCTTATTTCACAAGGTAACAGACACCCACAGAAGTGAAAGGATCTGAAAGTGAAAATTGTGGTGGCATAATGGCAGCAATAAGGTTTTACCCTGGGCCTAGACCAGATCACTCCAACGAGTTACCGATCCAACATGGTTAAAAAAAAAATTGTGGAGTTGAAATACATCTTAACCCACCTCAAGATCACAAGGAAGTTCCAAGGCTTATAGGACCCGCAACCTCGAGGTTCAAAGGTCACAAAACAATTTAAAGGCATGATGTTGTGCAAAAGTCATAATCCGACATCCCAAAGTTACAAGATAGCAACCCAAGATTGCAAGGTTGTGGGCAAGACAATGTTTTTTCCTTCAAACCATGCGAATGGATAACTTGTTGAAGTAATCTAGGTTAGACCCAGGAATGGGCAAGACTGTTGCAGAATTAGTTGAAACATGGCTGTATGACATCGAGAATACCCTTAAAACATGCCTATTTAACTCGGCTCACCATCAAATTCTGTCACTTGTCTCAACTCTGTCAAGACTCAGTCAACTCGGCTAGAATCAGTCAAAAAAAAAATGTTATCAGAACTAGACCAGTCACCAAAACAGTAAACCTCTAAAACTGGAAAGTTGGAAACCAGCTGGAACTAGAAAAACACAGGAAAAAACCAGCAACCAAAAAATACATAAAATATTCAAATTTTGATTTAAAAAAGAAAATATGTGTGCATGTGTGAATCTAAACCATTAGAAACAAACACACAAAGTTTCTCATGTATATAAAAAAGGGTGCATATCAATGTTGCACGACTCATACTCGTATAAGACTCATCGAGCTATTGACTCGGCGACCCGTATAAGACTCGTGAACAACCTCTATAAGACTCAACAAAATACAGAAAAACTTAAAAAAATACGATCTCCAAAAAATAAATACGAATTTTAAGTGGGTCCACGTGTCTTATGTGGGTCCTATGCGCATCACATGTGGTTCTTCACGAGTTCAATACAATTAGATGGGTTCTATGCAGGTTTGGACGAGTACGGGTAGAGACCGTGGGTCCTATCCAAGTGACCTGTCTCGCTATAGAACCCGTCAAGACCCGCTGGTCTTATAAGAGTCATGCATCAAGGGTGCATATAAACAAAAATAACACCAA
This sequence comes from Pinus albicaulis, assembly GCA_034641835.2. Lineage (NCBI taxonomy): Eukaryota > Viridiplantae > Streptophyta > Pinopsida > Pinales > Pinaceae > Pinus > Pinus albicaulis. The sequence continues at coordinate 1,420,534,491 of CM076572.1, read as the reverse complement.
CTGCAATCCATACCTAAACCAAACACATAAACAAAGAGGCTCTAAATGGCCTCTAGAGTCCAGAAATCCAATGTTGAAAAAGTCAGCATCCGGAATAAATTGGCAAGGGTACAAAAATGTTAGCTTTCCTTAAAACCCAGTAACTGATTTGTAATTCTCTAAGCATGCAACAAGAAATACAATTTACACTGCTGTTCCGAAACTTAAATCACAAATACTACTTAGTTTTATAATCATAGCATGCACAGTGGAAGTAAATAAAACAGAAGACAAACACATAAAACACCGGATATATCCAGGAAACCCCAACTCAGGGGAAAACCTGCAAATTCGGTATGTTTCTCTATCGCAGCTCATCGTCAAGATGCTTTAGTCATCTAGCTTTTACTTTGCATACTTTGCACTCTCTATAGTTTGTATTTCCTGCTTTTATAAAGGAAGGGGGCTGTTTGGTCCACCGGCTAGGCATGTTGTAATCATTGTAACCGGCAGTCCCATTGACCTTTTTGCGGTCATTCTTGGACATTAATAAAATTATCTTATCTTATCTTATCTTATCTATTAGCTTCAGCAAAATAATCTTCAGAAATTATTCCAGCCAGGGAAAACCTCCCTTTTACAACAAAACACCCTTTGAACAACTCCCAAGCAAAATCAAATCCCTCTGCAAGTAAATTGGCTTGTACAGCCTACGCATTTTAGCTGCCCTGCTGCTGTACACAGACGCAGTACGGCCTTCTTGCACACTTGTACGTGCTATATGGATGCACTGTACGGACTTTCTTGTTGCAGCCCCGTCGCTATCTCCATAAGGATTTTTAGCGTGCCATGGTGAAAATTCCCCATGCACGTATGCCATAACTCCCCAAGATCCCTGCCTGAGTCACAACTCCCTCTACTGGCGAATGTTGTGACTATCTCAAACTACAATTTGTATAGGTTCTTCTGTCTAACCCCTATCTTCTTGGCCACTTTGGAGTCTGAGGGTTTTATGAAAACCCAACCCTGTTTGAAGGTCACCCCGTACCCCTTATCCTCCAACACTGAAACTGAAATGATATTCTCTTGAGCCCTATAATGTAAAGAACATCTCTAAAAAAAAGAGAGTTTCCAGACCCCCTCTCAAATATGACTGTACCAATTCCTTTGGCTTGGTACCCCCCATCATCTCCCATCTCGATATGGAACTGCATATCCTTCTCTATTAGTTTCCTAATGTAGTACCTGTTTCATGTCATATGACAGGACACACTGTTGTCTATGTACCATAACCCGGTAGCCACTGAGCTTTTCATGCAAGCAGTAAATCAGAACTCCCTCTCAAAGACAGAAGAGAACTCGTCTATCTCACAGAGGCTGCTACTTGGTCATTCTTGGATCCTTTCTTTCGGTAAGGGCACTTACTAGTATAATGCCCAAACTGGTGGCATGAAAAGCACTTGATCTTGCTGAGATCTTTCTTCTTCTTTTCAGCCTTAGAGCCTAGCTCAGCACCACCATTGTTCTTCTTACCTTTCAACATGCCCCCTTTACCAACTAGGGCAAAGTTCTCTTCATCTTCAATCTTGACTCAAGACCCAAGCTTGCCTATGAATTTCACCTTCGATAAAATCACCCCATAATCGCTCCTGGAACGAAAGCTTCTGTCTAGCACATATTCCATTTGTAAAGGTATCCCAAGCTTTGGTGAAACCCATTAAAGAAAAACTCACCAGCTCTTTATCTATATCTGTCTCACCCACACCAGCCAGCACATCCATCACTTCGATAAACTTGCTGAGGTAAGACACCACAGACCCTGACTTGGACATTCTGATGATTCTTAGCTTATCCTACAATACTAGCTTTCTGGCCTCGCACAAGTTTTGATAGAGGCCAATAATGGTCGTCCACATAGCTTTGGTTGTCTTCTTTCTGGTAAAGTGAGGAATGATGTTGTCTTTGACTTCTTCCAGGATGATTCTCCTTGCCTTGGCAACTCTCCTGTTATGTTGAGCCAACAACAGGGTCATTAGGGGCAACATGGACATTATTCGCAAACTCCCATACCCCTTCTTCCTCCAACACCACACTAATCCTATTAGGCCATGAACAAAAGTTGGATGCTCCATCCCATCTATCCTCAAATCTAAGACCCTGGTACACCATTCAGCCAATTCGCACTGCTGAGAATCCCTATAAGCCAAGTCGAACTGGTGTCTTGCTTCTTCTGAACATTAAACCTTCTCTTGAAGATAAAACACTGTGCTTGGTCTTCAATCAGTAGTTAAGCTTTGATACCATGTTAGTTTTCCTTAAAACCTAGCAACTGAATTGTAATTCCCTAAGCATGTAATTATCTAATTCTTCATGAACTATGGTTGTCATTGATGTCAACCCAAGCAGAAGCCAGTGGGAGCCCCGCCTTTAAGGACAACAATGACAAAGGGTTTCTAGTCTCATGGGCTCAAGATCATCATGATTGGATCCTCGTCATGTTGATTCCAACAATATATAACATATCATCAGATTCCTCACAGTTTAGGAAATATGCCCAGTTAAAGATGGTACGCCCTCCTTGTGGTCAAAAATGCCAAAAAAGTTATGATGTGGCAACATTATATTGGCTAGACAAATGGCACATTTCATAAAAAGAAGGGAGGGATTAAAAGTTTTTTTTATATATTTAAATTACTATGAAGGGGAAAAGAAAGTTTATTAAATTTTCATGGTCCAAAAACTTGGAGGTCAATTTATTTCAAACTTTAATGATCCAAAATTCGGTGGGAGTTTTTTGGTTTATTTGAAATTTAAAAAGGTTTTTCCCTCCAAAACTTAGTCGGCTTACCCTCTTAGACATTCCTCAAAAACTTTCTAAGGCTCCTACGTTTCTCAACAAGGCATGCATCTAATGCAGATCTTTGGTGCAACTGAAGTGAATTTATCTTTGTATTAACTTGGCCCTGTGGAGCAATGTCTTATCTAAAGAGGTTTGAATTATTTGTTCTGTCGAGCAACACCTTAATATTCATTGAAGGACGGATTATATTTGTTTTGGGGATTCAGGATTTTTCTCTTAAAAAGGGTTTAACGTTGGGTTCTTTCTCTTCTGCAGGTGGTTGTCACACTATTTTGAAAGAATAATTTCCAGCCTCTTAACTATGCCTGCAACCCCTCTTCTGGGCACATTTCAAGAGCTTGCAGACTGTCTAGGTCACCTCAACAACCTCTGTGGGCAACACATCTTGGGCTACCTTTTTTTGACACAGACATGTGCATTTAATTCAGGGTATCATGAAAAAGTTTAGTTTGGTTTTGCCACAGATTTCTAAAGTTTCTCTACGCAAGGGTGGTACGAACAAAACTTAAGTTTTTCAAGTGAATTCAAGGTGGACGTAAGGCCAATGTTTGTGGTTTCTTCTTAAAGTACATTTGCGTCTTCTGTGACTTTGAAATAGAAATCATTTTGAAGGACAGATCGTCAAGGGTGGTTAGTAAACATTGATTCAAAGATGCTAAGTTTCTTGTCTTTCAATTCATGCTCCTGAACCAAAACCAAGTACACCTGAAGCAGACGCATCATCTGAATTGTGATCTAAAGCCATTTGCTAATGATTCATAGTGCAAATAGTTGTGACTACTACAATTCTGAAAGGTATGCAACAAGCCCTAGTTCAAGAAGTTATTATCATATAAATTATGTATGGAATCCAGACTTATAAAAGGGTGGTATAATTGCTCCTTTGCAATAGCACAAATCCTGAGCATTCATTTCCTGCAAACAAGATGTAGGACAGAGGTTAGTTTGACAATACACTGTACATGTTCCTGTGTCACGTCAATCTTTACAACAGTAAGAGTTTCATTATCATTATTGAGGGTTTTGTTGTTACTATGAAAGGAGTCTAGTTTGTTCAGTAAGGGCTTCATCATCATATCCTTTTGCAGCAATATTGTTGTGATGTGCATCAGTTCTAGTGATTCACCTTGACACAGATCTGAAGGAAATCTTAACATTTGTGTGGAGATTAGTTGAAGATCGTAGCAGAGGCAAGTTTAATTGAGTTCAAGGGATTGTAGTGGATTGGCATTTACAAATTGTCTGGCAAGTTCTGATCTTCACAAAGACAGTTGTTCTGGAGCAATTTAGTTCGAGAATCTACTGAATTGTGATATTACATCACCAGAGGTATTGCATCAAGACATCTTCAGGGCTTCTACTAGAGGTACATATGTTCAAAATTTCATTGCCATTTTATAGTAGTTGAAGGAGTCTGGCAGAAAGGGTTTCATGGTCATCAGTTGAAGTCTTGCAGTAAGGGTTTTATGAGTTATCATTCATTCTGCTGCAAGGGTTTCATTGTCTTAATATTATTGTACATCTGACATATACTGGTAGTAAGTGTTTTGTTGAAAATCATTGTAAGTGGGTCATTATCCCTAGTACGGGAGCCCACAGTTGGTTGTCAAGTTTACTATCATTTTCAGGGTAGTTGGTTGGTGCAAGGCACGTGGTTGAAGTCTCCTTCAGGTTGTAGCCTGAAAAGTTAAAACACTTCAGGGTGGCAGGTTGGTGTTACGGGCAAGTTGTAGCTTGTAGCGCGTTGGAGCATCCCTCCAGTAGCAACTGTTACAGTAGGGCGTTGTAGCATCCCTCCAGTAGCAACTAGTACAGTAGGGTGTTGTAGCATCCTTTCAGGAGTTGGAGTTACCTAATAAATGTTGAATGATTTTCTAGAGTACTAGGGAGGTGGGACTTCCCTTTCAGTTGGAATTGATGTATTGTACTCACAAATCTTATTAGAGAAGCATTTGGTCATTTTTCTCCCGGAATGGTTTCCACCTAAAATTTGTGTGTGTGTGTGTGCACTGTCCTTTACATGTGATGATATTTCTTTATTATTTAATGCTCTGGAAATTTAATAAATAATAATTGTAATAAGAAATATTCATTCATCCCCCTTTCAGTATTTCCAACAGTTATGAAACGTAAATCACAAATACTACTGAGTTTTCTAACCATAGCATGCATATCAAAATTAAATAAAATAGAAGGCAAACACATAAAACAATGGATATACCCAGGAAACCCCAACTCGAAGGAAAACCTGCAAACTGTGTGTGTTTCTCTATTAATTTCAGCAAACTAATATTCATAAATTATTACTGTGAAGGAAAACTTCCCTTTTACAGCAAAATCCCTCTGAACAACTCCAAAGCAAAATCGAATCCCTCTGCAAGTAAATAAAAAAAATAGAAGGCAAACACATAAAACAATGGATATACCCAGGAAACCCCAACTCGAAGGAAAACCTGCAAACTGTGTGTGTTTCTCTATTAGTTTCAGCAAACTAATTTTCATAAATTATTACTGTGAAGGAAAACTTCCCTTTTACAGCAAAAACCCTCTGAACAACTCCTAAGCAAAATCGAATCCCTCTGCAAGTAACTCGGCCTGTGCAGCCTATGCACTTTAGCTGTTGTACATGCGCACAGTACGACCTCCTTGTGCACTTGTACATGTTGCACAACCGAGTTGTACAACCTTTCTAGCTGTGCACAGTCGTTGTTGTACGACTGCGCTGATACTAGGTTGAGATAAAGTTGTTTGGCACTCTTTTCTCTCCCTCTTGGTCGATTTGTTGTTGAGCTACTGAAACCCTAATCTCCTCTTTGTTGAGCTAACACACACACACACACACACTATGCCAAAATAAAACTGGCCACTTTTGCGCCCTATTCCCCCTAAATAATTCGACTTGGGCCCCACTATGATCTTCAATGGCTGAGATTAATACACAATGAAGGGCTGAGATCTAATCATTTGTTGACTGTAAGCTTTTTAATTTTTCCTAAGCCCAACATTAGTAAACAGTTAATTAAATTAATAATCTTCTAAGTGGTTGTCCTGTGGGTCCCTCTACAAGCCTTAGCACTTAGGCAAGCAAAACCCTTGCTGCTCTACTCCAATCAACAAAAAAATGAAAAACTCATAAAAGTGGGGAAAAATCAGTAAAAATCGGCAAAACATCAACAAAATTTTTAAAAACTACAAAAATATTCATTTTTTCTCAATTTTTTTAGCATCTAATGTATCCACAACATCAAATAAGTGCATTGCCACATAAATATGAAAAGAAAACTAATATATAGAATGTATAAGAAGTCTAGTGCTACATCACATATCAATAGTGAATCATGTCCTGAATCCCAAGTATTGACTCAGCCTTAAGAGTCAAAATATCAACAAAAAATATAATAAATGTATCTCATCGTCATCAATGATCTACAATCAACTTAGGTACTTAAACTAGTGAGTTCCTCTATCCCTTTTACAGGAAAAGGTAATGGCTCTTCCTCTAGAGGAAGAAGGCCCTAGGGCTGGAATTGGACTCTTATGTCCTCTGAAAGTAGAAATAGAAGGTAGCCTCTAATGTCCTCTATTGGTGACCATGCTAGGTGGTGTCACCTCTCTACCCTATGGTTGCTACCTCCTCTGGTGTCGTCACCTCTAACCAATCAGGGATGAATTCAATGATAGGGCTCTTAGTCTCAACCCTCCATGCAGCAATGGTGTCAATCTGATCCAATGAGATGGCATCCATGTCAGAGGTTTTCTAAAGTTGTCTCACCCACAAATGGGGATTGTACTAGATGTAGACCATGTCATTAAGGCATTGGTACTCCTACTTGTATGAGGGTCATAAATTACAAATTAATAATTTTAAATTTTAAATATTAAAAATGATGATTTATAATTTATAATGAATTCAAAATTTTAAATTGAAATTCTTTAACCTATTACGCTTCTTGGTGTGTATTTTTTCAAATGCGCCATGAACTCGCATCCAAAGGAACTACATGTCTAGCTATAGCATTCAAATGGAAAGCTTTTGGAGATTGGATACTTTGCCACTATGGCTTGTCCACCTAGCATCTAAAAGTTCAAACAAATAAGAGAAACATAAGGAAAAACAATGAAATTTGAAACTTGAAGCAAATTATGAAGAGAATGAAATTTGAAACAATCTAAAGTTTACCTGGCATTTTGGTCTTCTTATCCTTAATAGTCATTCTAAAACTAAATGTGCCACCTACCAACCTATATAACTCCATTTATTTAGAAATCTCTTCACATGTTTGTTCAAATGGCACCATCCTCTCAACACAAATGAGGAATCCATCCATCAACTCGACATCAAATCTGAAATCACAGGAGTATGAAAATGTGGCATCGAGCTAGATCCCTTAGCATCAATGGGACAATGGAGGGTATTGTTTCATTGTTCATCCATCACTCTCCATATCAACTATTGTTTCTCAAACCCCTCACCTCCCCTTCTCATAATAGACATGGATGGCTTCTTTGGCCCTATCCATGGCCTCATACAAGTAGCCCATTGCAAGATTGTCTCTATCAACCAACTGAAGAACCTTTACCAAAAGTTTGAAAATCACACACACCTCCACTCCTGCCCAAAAGCTCTCTTGATATGAAATTATTCTAGATATAGCATTTACCTTGGGTTTGCAGCTAAAAGATAAAGCACACCACTCTGATGAAAGCACAATGGTCTTCACATCCCATAGTGAATTCAACAAAGAATGAAGAGAAATAAACTAGTGGCAAACCGTGTAATGGTAGGACGCACCACACTAAAGCACAAATGCATGATGATATATAGATTTTGTTATGCTCTTGGATGATTCAACAAGATCCCTCACAAAAGGAATATTCCCTATATCAACTCAATACAATGTGCAACACAAAGTGTCCAAAACAAGTTAGGATCCTCTCCACAAGCAATCTACCAACAAGGACATAATTTGCAATGTTGTCCATTATGACGTCGACAACATTTTGTGGACCTACATCATGAATGAAGATATCCAACAACTCACATAATAATTGTGCATCTTTAAAATGTGTAGATGCATCAACAGATCTCATAAACATTGTCCCCTTGGAACAACAAACCACGAAGTTAAGTAGGGTTCCACCCTTATGATCAGTCCATGTTGAGAAATTAGGGCATTTAATTCAATTTCTCTTTCATGATAATTACTTGTGAACTTGTTATGCTTCTTTACTTAGATCTTATCTTCATTAACTTATGTCTTTCATCAAGTCAATTATCAAAACACAAGAAACACAAAGTTAAAGCTCTTCAAGCCAGGGCCAAAACCTCTCCCTCTCAGAGAGGAAAACCCGATAATCATTCTTCTTATAGATCATCAATTAACAAGTACCATAACCATGACCTAGACCCTTCACACCAATATGCCTCCAAGACCCTTGTCACTGCTCTTCTCGGCTTCTCGTGTTGATCCCTTCTTTCTGCACTGCAATGCACCAGCACTAGGAAACTTGGTTCCTAGCTCTAAACAATGAACTCCTTTCCTGCCTTCCTTTGATCTAGCCTCGGCCTCCTAGAGACCTCTCCTCGGCCTTCTATACTTGATGCCCAAGACCAAGAACTTCTTGCTCTAACAATCCTCCTTCACAATGTAGGTGCACTCGTCCCTTTTTGATGTATCCGAGATGTGGTGATCCAAATCTGAGACCTGATTTGCTTCTCCTTAGTACTCCTTACAGTCTTCCTGTCTTTGTTGCCAAGTCACCCTTATCCACACTGTATAGTAGTCCTGTTTCTTACAGTGGTAGCCCTCGGCCTACCTGAAATCTGCAGAGTAGTAACAAACCCTTAAACAAAGATGATGATCGACCCTTCTATTATCCAATCACAAAATACTTCATCGTTGAGATCTCTTCCCTTCTTGCAATAGACTTCGCACCAAATGCAGTTCTGTACTAGCATCCTCATCACAAAACTTGACCGAGATTGTTATATCCAAATGAGGTCGCAGTCCCACTATATATAGAGGTTGTCTCCACTATTCTAGGCCAACATGATGATCTGAGTATAGCCGACTTTACCAAGGGGTATTCACAACATTCTTTGAGTCGACTTCTTGGAGCACCGTGACAAGGGTTTGGAGCATATTTGTACATCAATAATTTGCTTTTTGCAAGTGTAACAACACTTCATATACATTACTCTAAATTATATATTTATGACAAGATGAAAAACCCTAAAGACATCAAGAAGAAGTCTTTGACCTATAATAAAAACTCCTTTCTCATGACACCCATGAAGCAAGCTTTACAAAATACATTTTATTATCAGTCTTCCTCATTACATAGATTCATAATTACAAGTCATTATGAAGACCGAACCTGGTTACACTTTTTAACACTCCCTCTTAACTAGGAAGGTATTCATAATGGTACATGGTCATCACTCTCAATCTGAAGAATCTCATAAGAATAATTCGATTGGTAATCCATCTGTTATAGCATCATATTAACCAGCATTGTTACAGTGCAAGGCCTTGACTAACAGCTCCATCTCTACACGAGACCGCGAGCTACAATATTGGTGAGACCAATGATTATAAACACCTTCATCATTGTCTCCAAGGTACATACTCCACTCGAGTGTTCACCGAGTAAAACCTCCTAGGACAATTCTTATTAGGATAGCTAATCCTCAAAGAATATTCGTCCCTTCACGACTATTTTTTCCATGGATTCCCTAATATATCCCAAAAGAGTATCGGATCCTAGATGATCACCCAATCCAGCATTTTGTCTTCCAGGTGAAGACCAAAATGATGTGTCTATCTCTCCCTCTTAATTAGGGAGGACATACCCATTCCTATAAAGGAATGTTCTCCAGCTCCCTCTTATCCAAGGACTTGTCCAGGCTCCCAAGGACTTGCTTCCAAGCTCCCTCCTAGCCAAGGACTTGTCCAGGCTCCCAAGGACTTGCTTCCAAGTTTCTATCAAATAAGAAACTTATTACCAAGCTCCTTCTTAATCAGGGACCTGCAGCAGCAATGATGAAAAAACACACAGCTGCTCATGAAGAACTCCCTTCTTCAATGTCATGAATTTCTTTGTTATTGAAGAGTCTTCATCTTTGGGATCTCTTCATTAGGGCACAGATCATCCATCACTTAGATCCATGAGTCATGTCTTCAGAAAGTGATCCATCAATCTTCTCATCCGGTCTAGCTTCATGTCATGTTGCTCTCCTTCGAACCATATTTCTTTCAAGAATCTTTCATCATGCAATATGGTTATCAATTGTGGAAGACATATACTTCCCTTTGGCATCTCTGCATAAGCTCATCAGATATTGATTAATTATAAACATGAACTTTTAAATCAAAAAATACCTTAGTGATGATCTTTCACCATGACATCTTCTTGTAGGCATCGACATCCTTTGTTTACAGATTGACACGTCTCCTAAAGATATGTATTGTCTAGGGTCTCCATCTTTTCCAAACTTCTATCAGAGTCTACATATCTTCCCAGGAGATTTTCTAGTCAAGTCTTCTTGGCTTCCTTGGATGTTGACTGCTTCTTTACATGGTTATACTTCCCATGATCTCTTCCTTTTTCTTTTTCTAGGAATTTCCATTATGCAGTTCCTTGATAATGTACAATCACCTCATATTCCATATGAGGACATATTATGTTGATTTCATCTAGTGTAGATCATGCCTTTTTGGAAACCTGTGCATCGAAAGAGTTTCTCCTTTCTATTTTGATCGTACTTCTAAAGATAGAAGTATACTACCTGCAACCACATGACATGACTTCATAACATCCAGTGTCAGCATGTCATTCTTTTCCTTTTGAGTCTTCCTACCGCAGGTTTCCTTAGAATGAAAGAGCTTCATTCTCTTGACCTGCTCCATCAATATGTCATCATATTCTAATCCCAGAATTCTGTAAATTAGAATTCTCAAAGAAACCTTTTTCTTTCTTTCTAACCAATGAATCCAAAGAGGATTCCACTAGAAAATGTCAACACCTGTTTCCATATTATTGAATGATGACCCTTCATCTAAATGACTGCCTTACATAAATGTTGTTTTCAGTGAGGTTCCCAGGAGCCATTTTTATAGCATAGATGTCACAGATGTTTTCAAACATCTTCCCATGACAAGTACTCCTATTTTAATGTTTCCACCACGATGCCAATTCTAAAGTGATGTATCTATCTAATATATTTCTTATCATGCCATTTTACAACTGACAAATACCTCTTAAAGAGGAAGATGATCTCATTCATAATAGAGATCTTTCACTTCTTATTTCTTAGGTTCTTTGAATCTGGTTCTTCCATTTCTCCAACAATATGGGCTTCTTTCTTTTTCCTCTTGTCCTTATTAGATTTGGGGCAACCTTTCTTATAGTGCCCAAGTTCGTTACATCCATAGCATCGCATGTTTCTTATTTTCTTCTGAGGACCAAACTTACCAAATCTTCCCTTTCTCCTTGACATGGCAGCATAAGCTTGATTCTCTTCATTTGTTCCTATATCAACTTTAGCTTCTAACCTCGTCTCTTCTATCTTACATAGAGACCATAGATCCTGGAATGGTGTTGCTTCTTTCTTCCCATAGATACTTGAAGTGAAGTTTCCCCATACCTCTGGTAGAGCATTCAGCACCACTTTAGTCATTTCTCTATCAGACATTACTTTTCTCAATTTCTGTAGTTGATCTTGCAATTCAAAAGTCTTCATAAAATATGAAATGATTCCTTCCTCTCTTGACAACTTCAACTTGTATAGTTCTTGTCTCAGAGATATTACTTCCCCTGCAGTACTCATCGAGAACAGCTCCACCAATTTCTCATATATTTTTGAAGATTCTAGTTTTGATACATAGGGGATGAGAGAGTCCTTTATGGATTCTATAAGAATCCTTTGGGCTCTTGTGTCTCCCTTCATGTATTTGGCATGACTTCATTCTTAATAAGATTTAGATCTATCCTTTTCTTCTATGCAATAAAGTTTGAAACCCCAACTAGTTTGTTGCTTTCTTTGCAAAAAGACATTTTGACAGATTCTGGTGAAGTCATAAAGATACTTACTTGGTTAGATGCTTCTCTTCTTCTACCAGCTTACTTGTTGATGGTGATGTAGATAGTAACAGGAGATCCCTCTTAGATTGGCTTCTTTAAGAGAGGTGAAAAGAGCTAGATCACCTTTAATCCTTGATGATGATGATATCTTCAGCAAGGTGGTTAATCATGTCTTCAACAATGTTGATTTGATTTCAACACCAAATAGTTGTTGATGTATAGATCTTGATGTATAGGTCCTTTGAGAAAGGTCCTTGATCTTCTTGAGATGACTTTCCAATTTCTGCATGAAGTAGACTCCAAGTAGAATCCTTGATCTCTTGATACTTGTGTGTCTTCTTGCCAAACAGCCCTTTCTTGTCTTCAGCACCTTATCTCTGATACCATGTTGAGAAATTAGGGCGTTTAATTCAATTTCTCTTTCATAATAATTACTTGTGAACTTGTTATGCTTCTTTACTTAGATCTTATCTTCGTTAACTTATTATGTCTTTCATCAAGTCAATTATCAAAACACAAGAGACACAAAATTTAGGCTCTTCAAGCCAAGGCCAAAACCTCTCCCTTTTGGAGAGGAAAACCCGATAATCATTCTTCTTATAGATCATCAATTGACGAGTACCATGACCATGACCTAGACCCTTGACACCAATATGCCTCCACGACCCTTGTCACTACTCTTCTCGACTTCTCATATTGATCCCTTCTTTCTGCACTTCACTACACCAGCACTAGGAAACTCGGTGCCTAGCTCTAAACAGTGAACTCCTTTTCTAGCTTCCTTTGATCTAGCCTCGGCCTCCTAGAGACCTCTCCTCGGTTTTTTACACTTGATGCCCGAGACCGAGAACTTCTTGCTATAACAATCCTCCTTCACACTATAGGTGCACTCATCCCTTTTTGATGTATCAGAGATGTGGTGATCCAAATCTGAGACCTTATTTGCTTCTCCTTATTACTCCTTACAGTCTTCCTTTCTTTGTTGCCAAGTCACCCTTATCAGCACTGTATAGTAGTCCAGTTTCTTACTGCGGTAGCCCTCAGCCTACATGAAATCTACGGAGTAGTAACAGACCCTTAAACAAAGATGATGACTGACCCTTCTATTATCCAATCACAGAATACTTGCTCACTGAGATCTCTTCCCTTCTCGCACTAAACTTCGCACCAATTGCAGTCCTGTACTTCGCATCCTCATCACAAAAGTTGACCAAGATTGTTATATCCAAATGAGGCCGCAGTCCCTCTATATATAGAGCGTGTCTCCACTGTTCTAGGCCGACATGATGATCTGAGTATAGGTCGATTTTACCAAGGGGTATTCAGAGCATACCTTGAGTCGACTTCTTGGAGCATTGTGACAAGGATTTGCAGCATATTTGTACATCAATAATTTGTCTTTTGTAAGTGTAACAACACTTCAAAGTTCACATACATGACTCTAAATTATATATTTATGACAAGATAACAAACCCTAAAGACATCAAGAAGAAGTCTTTGACCTATAATAAAAACTCCTTGTTCATGAAACCCATGAAGCAAGCTTTACAAAATACATTTTATTATCTTTGTCTTCTTCATTACATAAATTCATAATTACAAGTCATTATGAAGACCAAACCTAGTTACACTTTTCAACAGTCCAACCATTCGATATCAGTGCATCTAGTGTGTTCCCATGATGCCTTAAATTCTTCCAACCTTGTAGTGCAATCGATCTTTTCATTTTGAAGAATAGGCCCTCTCAACTCATCATAGAAAGGAGCTTTGTACCCAAAGCCATCAAAAGAACCAACATCAAACATATGCTAAATGGATTGTTCTTGACAATGTTGAAAGGAATGTCATTCCATAGAAAACAACTACCCAACAACTTGTTAGTTGTGTCTTCTTTTTCTTGAAGTGTTGACCTAATATAAGGTTGTGCACCAAGTGTGGTTCTAGGAACAAAAAATGATCAGGCAGCTAAGGGGTTGAGCATTATGGATGTAGATGGTAATGTTGAAGAATCATCCTCACTTGCCCCCACACCTGCCCTTGCAATATGATTTCTCATAGTTGCCTTGTTATCTTCAACTTCATATTTATCTTGTAGTGATTTGATCGCCTTGCGAATGATTTATGGACTTGCGTTTGGGCAAAGTTCTATATGATGTCCCGAAATTTGCCCCAAATGGTATTTGAATCAGTGGATGCCCCCTGACATGCGCTTTCCACTCAACTTGCAATTTAAAATTTGTGTATTGAACCCCCCACCTCAGGTTCACCATATTCCCACATAGGGTCCAAATGCCTCGACATTGTCTTCAATGTAATGACTAGAGTTTGAACCTAGGGCATCAAAAAAATTAAAAAAACTAACATTCTTAAAAATTGGAATGAAGACTTAAAATATAAAGGATTTGAAAAAGAAAAAGAATCCAAATTTTAGTAGTTTACTTCACTATAGTCTCCTACAATCCCAATAAAAATTAAGGAATGCCCTCTTCACTCAAGGAAGTTGGGCATTGTTGGAAAACCCTCAACATTAAAGGAAATGTGTATTGGTTGAAAAAACACTCCTATTGTCCTAGAAATTTCATGAGGAAAAAAGGGGTCATTGAAACCCCCATAGAAACTACAAACAAGCCCAAGAAAAAAAAGAGGTGAAATCGTTGCTCATACATGCAAGTCCACAACAATTGTTGAGAACACATTGAACATATGGGAAAAATCGATCACCACTCAAAAAACTCGCTTTTCTCCTCCTCAACACCTAGAAACTGTTTACTTCACCTTAGAGCTCAAAATGCGTCATTGGGCGTGCAAAATGACCCAATAAAAACATCAAAATCCAATTTAACTCACCCTCGCAACAACCCAAGTTATTTTCCATCAACTTCGTAAAAATCACAACTTTTACGATAAAATCAAGAGTTTTCCAAATCAAAAAAATTGCTAATAAAATTGGCACTTTGAAAAACTCACTACATCATTATCGCAAAAAACTTCATGCTACAACAAGCAACTACATATCATCAAAATCATTGCCTATATTGGGACCCTTGTCATTAGAATTTAGTATCACCCTTTTCTCTCTCATCTAGGTTCTATCCTTTCCCTCTACCTTGAATCTCATCCTCTAGAGACATTAGTCAACACACTCCAATTTTGATGAAATTGCCTAATCCAAGTGTTGCAATAAAGGTAGAAAAAAGGTTTAACATGAATAATTAGTGATTTTGCTCAAATGAAGGGTACACTTATACTACAATCATGTCAGAGTGTTTCAACAATTACCAACACCAACGTCGAGGTACAAAGAGGGCTTGGCACCTTGGATTAAATATCAGTTTCATAACTTTATACATGATAAAACATAATGGAAGCATTGCAATCATAGCAATCCTGAAATCCTGAAAATTGTTAAGTCTACTGAATTCTAAATGGGATCCAAAATTCTACTTTCTCAATATAAATTCGATGAGATTGGAACCACTCTCAAACATCCTAGAACAATTGACAATTCTTACTTGCTCATATGCACATGGCAGGGAACAAAGACCCTCATTGCCCAATGTACGGATCACTTATCAAATTTTTTGAAGATCAAAAGTCCAGCAGGGCATTTTTCCCCTTTTCTCCCTCTTTCTTCTCTCAAATTATGTACCCCTGCAATGGAATTGTAGTAAATGAACACTAGCATGATGAACTTATGTAACAAAATTAGGCAACTTGGGACTATTGAGCAATCTAAGGTAGCGTGATTAGGGTGATTTCTCTTTGTTAATTGCTTGTGATGTACTTTTGCTTAACTTGATGTACTTTTAATTAGCTTCTTCTTTCACTTGATTATTATTGTGTTTTTATCATCAAACAAATACCAAACAATGAAGATCAATGAGACGACGACACAAAATATAGGTTGCTAGCTAGGGCAAAAACCTCTCCACTTGAGAGGAAAACCCACAAGAATTCTTCTCTTCTTATAGAATTTTCAAATGACGAATTCCAATACCCAAGATTGTTGACAAAGACCCCTCCAAGAACAAGTCAACCTTTCCCTTGATGAGCTTCTCTTCCACAAAGTCAACACTAGTCAAACAACTTCAATACTTGAGAATTTTCGGCCTCACTTCAGATTTTTGGCCACTGCTTCAGGTCTACTACACTTTTCAACTTGCATACAATCTCTACAATTTAGCACGTATGGGTGATTTAGGGCAGAATTATGATCCTTTTCTCCTTCGCTTGGCTTAATCTTCATTCCTTGGTAACTCGGCTTGCAAACTGATCTTCTTGACACCTTATTTCGACTCCTTTGATGATTGTAATTTTCTGCAACAAGCGATGCCCTGGTCTGCTCGCACGTGTGAGGATATGTAGCCCAAAACATTCCTCTACACTTCGCTTTCTCTTTCTTTATCTCTCCTCGTCTTTATTCTCTTTTTAGGTATCCTTACCCTTTATCGAACTTCGACTCCCTTGATTGATATCTCACAAATGAGGTCGAGCGCCTCTTATATATAGGGTTCTTGTGTGGATCGAATAGCCCTAATGACACTGACTTGTCACTACTATGCCGACTTGGTCTTGGAGGAGGACATTTGACTCTTTTGACATTAAGTAAATTTCTTTTACATGATACAATATGCCCAACAGGGTCTTGACATATGAAAATGACTTCCTTGACTTGACTTCATGACAAATCCCTAGAAGCACACAATGGGTGCTTGACCTATAAATAAAATGACCTAGAGCATGAAACCCATGTTACAAAATAACAATAATAAATTTTCTTTTGTCTTTACATCAAATGCATAAAATCAAGATTACATAAGTCATTTTGAGGACCGTACCTAGTTACATATTTCAACGGGGACCTGGTTACTAGTCAATTTTTTTCACTCGTATACCTCCAAAGATGGAATGTGGCTTAATAGTTGGCCCTTGGGTGTGTTCTGAGTCTAGGTCTATGTATATTATCGTGTTAGATCATATCCAAAGTCTTGCAGAATTTGACGAGGTATTTTAAAGATTTTTTAAATAATTAAAAATTAGATAAATGTCTTTCGGATTAATCACATCATTAGGATTTGGTCAATGTTTTGAACCAACTAATGTGGTTCATCCTCAGGACAAGGTTAAACCACATTAGTTGGTTCGAAAAGTTGACCAAATCCTAATGATGTGATTAATCCGAAAGACATTTATCTACTCTATGGATCACAAAAGTCTTAGATCTAAAATAATTAAAAATTCTTACAGGATGGGACTTCTAATTAATTTTCTATGTAACAATGTAAATAAGTGATATTAGGAAATGTTGGTGGCATGTGAGTGTTCAAGATTCATGCTAGTACCCACTTTGGGGGTCAAAAAATGATTATTTCCCAAGCAAAACCCACTTTTACTCAAAAGTGACGATTAAAAGACACAAATAATTGCAAAATAAATTAACTAAGGACAAATTAAAGTTATGTCATGTTGTCCCTCAAATTGCACACAAAATTGCGACAACGCTCAAGGCAAGGGTTGTCACTCTGATCCCTTCCCTCTGTTTAAGTTGACTCCTAAATGCAGGCTAACAGGGGTAGTCCATGTTACCCACTACCTGCGGGTAGCATGCATTGGAGAAAATGTTTTCTCCTAGATGGTCCTCAGCTGACAGCCCGCAGCACCTTACAGCCACCAGATAGCTCGATGTGCCATTATCTCTGTCACTTGAGCCATCCATGTGGTCCCTCGCCCATTTGTTATTATTGTATGTTTGAAGGTGCACCTCCCGACCCCGAAGGTATGACTTTTCATTGGTATAGTTGAGTAATTTTCTTTACTTATCATGGACACTTTTGGACATGGATTGGTGGGGGCATTCAACGGAAAGAGTGGCCTAGGTTTGTGCTCTTGTCTCCTCTTCCTGATTTGATGGTTAGCCTTGTATCCTAGTCCTGTTGGATCTCCTTTCCTAGCCATTAGCTTCAGGGTTGGCACTACATGGGAAATCCCAATTTTGGTTGTGTGGTCCTGCTTCCCCATGCCATATACATCACTCCCTTCCACTCATTTAAAACCTCAATCATCATTTTTCCCATCTGGGTCCACATATGTCTACTGGGTTCACATAGGGTTAGCCTCCCCCTCCCCTTGTCCACACCTTGGGTCGGGCATGGAACGATGCCCCGGAGGTTGATGCAGCTAAAAAGAAAAGAAAAAGCATAATTTGGCCACTCTAAATAGGAAATGTACCAGAAAATGCAAAAGATGGTCGGGATATACAAATTTAGCACGTGGGCAAAATCCAAACATGAGCTCAACCCCTTATTTATGGCCATCACCCTGGTTCCTATGGGCCCTAGATGAGCTCCCTCCACATTAAGGAACACATGATTGTCCCAACCCTGGTGGGCAATGAAATGCCCCACCTTAAAAGGGGGTACCTACTTCTATATTCTATACATCATGCTCTCATCCCTTGGAGCCTTGAGCAGCTATGAAGAAAAATCAATCAAAGGAAAAAGGCATATGAAAAAGGGTAGAAAAACAAAGACCGAGGTAACTCATGTACTACGATTTTCTCCCTCCTCCACTCATATACCCATGTGTGGGCTTCCCTTATTATAGCTACTGTTGTACCATGGCATGTGGCTTGGAGCTTAGCCCTAATCCCCACTTCATACCATCATTATATCACTTGCCACCTACCACCTGATGGATGTACCTTGGACATGTCACCCCTTTTAAAGGTTGAAACCACCTAATAGGGTCCTTTTTTAACCCCTTTATCGAGCTTGGAGACACTTGTACATGCCAAAGCCCATTATGGAAGGGCATGCCACCATGAAGTGCCCCATGGTTTCCATGATTTGTAAGCTCTTTTACTTGATTATTCAATTGATTTGTTGTATTGGAGGGCAAGGGGACACATCGGATCTTATGCAAGATTGCAGGTGGGCCTCCATTTTGGGCTTTCTCTCCCTATACGAGATCCTAGCCCTCTAGAGGGCCACATTGGCACTTATAGGGTGAGCTTTGAGAGCCATGGGCCTCCATCATAGCAGAGATTACTTCATGGATTGCCAGCACCGCTAATTGATTGCTTGAGTTCCACCTTTTGGATGAGGGTGATGCACCTGGTCCACCATGCCCAGTTGGCTCCACACTTGCACCATACACTTGGTAGATGTTCCAAGGTTTAAATGAGGATATGTCTCACTGCAGGAGACAAAGGGATGGCTTATGACATCATCCTAGTCCTTACAGATAGTTTTTAGGCATTTTTGATCCACTTGAAGACCCTTGAGCATGTCCTTGTGTCCCCACAACCACTTGCGAGCACAACAGTGACTTGCTTGAAAATCAAGGGGCCAACCCCTTGTCCACTATGCACTATGTTTGTAGTACATTTTCTCACCATGGCACACTTTGGACTTCATTAGGCCTCTTCATTTTATTGATCATTTTGCCCTCTAGAGAGGCTTAATTTTATGTTATTGAGCTATCTTGTTGGGCTTTTCACCAAGGGATGTTATTATTGCACATTATTTTATTATTTGGGGCTTAATTAGGCCAATTAGACAAATCGAACTCATTAGAGATGGTATAAATAGATGAGAGGTGATTCATTTCTCATCATCACTTGGATTTGGGGTTTAGTAGCTACTTGGAGGATTTTGCATTCCCTTTGGAGGACGAGTTTGCTTTCAAGGATGAATTTTGATGTTTGGATTCTATCTCCTTGGTCTTGGATCTTCATTATTGGCATACTTTGATGATTGGATATACTCATTGTACATGTAAGTGATCTTTTTCATGTTTATTCTTTTTATTTACCGTCACATGAATGTTGTTGGGATTTTCGCTATATAGGTCTGAAATTTACTATTATTCTATGCGAAATTGTGGAAATTTTGATCTTTTGAAGTGTTGCATCATTGCGTTTGTCATGTATGAATGGGTGATTGTTCTTAGAGGTTATCTTTATTGAAAGCACTCTTGAAAAGTCATCATTTATTGCATATCGAAGTATAAAATCATTTGGCAGCTACTCTTATGCCCTAATTGCCATGCGAAGTTGTCTATAAGTCTCCTTGATTGCGTATAGTCTCTCCAAATCATAAGTTCACCTTGACTCCATCTCTCCCAAAGGCAAGGCACTCATCCATCCACTGGTGGTCACTAAAACGATTATCTTTCTCACCTCCTTCTGCCCTTTCTACACCTAGCCCTAATAGGTCACCTAGGGCATCGAATACATTCCATTGTAGCCATCAAAACACCTCAATGTTTGGTCCATAACTATGCTAGGGTTTCCTCTAGAGGCCCTCCAAATTTGAAGGAATTTCGACAATGGGATCCTGAGATATAGCCCTAGCTCAAAGATCATTTTTTGCCCCAAGTTTCCTTTGGCTACTACCCTCATTTGGATCATTGTATTCAATCATCCAAAGAAAATTTTTCCTTGGGTCCTCTTCACTTCCCTAATTAGGTCAAGCCCCTCCCTGGTTGATCAACTCCATACCCTTAACCTAATTTTGGGTCCACGTGGTCATTTGTGGTCCCGCAACTTTATAAATCCAATCTCACAAAAAGATCATATAAAGGCCAACTCTCCATAAGGATTTTTCGGTCTAGGAACCATCTTGACAAGATATATTCTGAAACCCTAGCCTCGAGAACCCTCTTAACCCTTCCTAGAGAGCCCATCACCTTGCTCTCAAAGCAAACAAGCAATATAATTGAGTCTCTCTTCTGAATAGACCCTAGGAATCACTCCTTATCCTCTTATTGACCCATTCATCTAGTGATTCCTCTTATATCGGGTCTCCCCCCATCAGTGTGTTGTAACGGCTACAACCGCCCTCCAAAATTTTTCCTATGCTTAGATTTTGGAGCCTAACCTTCTTTTCATAGGTGCTTATCTTGCAATATTATTAGGTATTCATGCTTTGATTAATGTTTATCCTTTATCTATGCTTGTGTTCACTTGCTTTTCACTTAGCTAATTTTTCTAAGTCGCAAGCTAACCTCCTATCTAGGTCTTGCACAATAGTTCTAGGCTTGCCTCCAGAAATAGCGCAATCTAAGAGGACAGGCATCCTTGATGACTGGAAATTCGCAGTCATGACTGGCAGCCAGCCTTGATGACTGGAATTGTGCAGCCATGACTGGTAGTCAGCCTTGAGGTTAGAAACTGGGTAGTCATGACAGGCAGCCTTGAAACTACGCAATCACTCACTGAGCTCAAAAACTGCGTAGTAAACTGAGTCGGAAGGTTGTCAAGTTCCGAAAATTGCGCAATCCTTCCTGGTGGTGTGCATGGCAAGTTTTCCAAGAAAAAGCCGAAAAGTTGAAAAACAAAAAGCATCCCTAATATTTAGCGATCTATTTTTAATAACCCGAAGGAAGCACACTTCCTATTTTTGGAAATGGTCACCATGTGTCGATTTCCCTTGATTTATGGCATGCGCGTCCTAAACCTTAATTTTCTCAAATCTATTTAATCAACACCCTTAGAACTCATTTGCACACTCCATCTTGAAGCACTAGCATTCCCGAGGAGATCAAGTAACCTTTGGTGCGATCGTCGTCGCTTTTCCGAGTGAGTTTCACATTTATCGCTTTTTGTTGTTTGGCTTGTGTGAGTCTTGTTTTGCATGTTTCTTTGCATGCATGCTGGTGTTTCAACTTACTTTAGCCTGTAAAAGTGTTGTTTCAAGTTATCGTTTTCCTTTCACAAGTGTCGCATCGGTTTCTTCATTTTTCAACAGATGGTCATTGTTGCAGCGACTCTCCTCACCGACTTGGATTTCTTCTCGTTTACTTAGTTTATGCACTTGATTTGTCTTGTTTCATTTACACTTAGTCAAATTTGCACTCAAGCCATCACTATCTCTCAGATCTGCACATTTTCCATCCTTCCCTTGTGCAGATCTGCCATTTCGTTGGCCAGATATAACTTTTCACAGATTGAACTGCGCATTGCACAGTCTTAGTCCTCAAGCTTCGACCCTGACTGCTGGGACTACGCAGTGTGCAGTTACCTCAAGCGGTCAAACCCTCTTCCCAGTGAAAATTGTGCAATCCTTCCAGTCAAATGCCCTATTTGATGCTCGAACATTCCTTGAAAGTGCTTTTGCTTAAAACTAATGTTTTCTTGCCATGTGTGTTTTTTCTATCCCACAGATACAACAGTTGTTGAGCATCTCTCCAGCATTCACTATTACAATGGCACCCAAGAGAGTTGCCTCAAAAGAAACTACTGAAAGCAGTACTGGCGAAGCAGTTGAGCAAGTTCCAGTCAACTTGCCAGTATATGCGGACACTCAATTGTTTGTAGAAAAGGAATCCAAACTCACATGGCAGCAGATTAAAGATGCTTTTGCAATGGACCTCGGGGCATATTTAGAGGATCGGCATGTTTATCTCAGCATCAAGCAGTCAGGACTATACAGGGTTGCATGCAAGTATCCAGCCTTCCCGTGTGCGGATGTGATCAGCGAGGTTGTCTCACACATTGATGAGAAAACTATGACATTGAGCAACACCAACGGACAAAAGCTTGCTACCTTTCTAGTAGCAATACGTGAGGAAGGAATTTTCCTATTTAATAGGGCATTAAATAGGAAAATTGCGCATTCAAGGCAAGGAATTTTCCTATTTAATAGGGCATTAATTCCTCAAGGAATACGTGAGGAAGGCGGGTTGAGAAGAGGCTGAGAATTGGCTAAGTATTTGTCCAATTTTACCTAGATCAGTGTGAGACATTTAGCAGAGTGCAGAAGTTCGCTTGAGAGAGAAAGCATTGTATTGTTGTTTCATGATTCTTGACTTTATACAATATACAGATAACAAGGTTTTAGGGAGCGTGCTTTCCCTAGATACATCTTGTGTTGTGCGATTGATCATCTCTTTCTCTTACTTGTTTATGTGATTGTGTGATCGTGTTTGTTTCTGCAAATTGTAGAAGTGATTCAGTATCTTGTTTTAGTATATCATAAGATCAAACTGAATCCTCGTGGTTAGATTTTCAATAGGTGAGAGGGACATTTCATTGAGAATCGGTATTTCCAAAGACGATTGCTCCACACCAAAAGGAAATCATTGTTGTGTTATTTATATAATAAATTTGTCAATGTTCATATAACAGAAGCGTTGGTATATGCATTAGTTTGAGACAGCCTTACCAAAGCCAATGTTGTTGCGTTGATTCATTATATGTAATCTCCAGTTGTCTCAAGACTCACATCCATTGGTTGATGTTGGCTATATATTCGAAAGCTTTGGTTGATGTTGGTTATTCGACTTATTTGTTCAGTGACTTCTTACACAGTCTGTTTATGTGACACATATCATATAATTCCACATATTGTGACTACGTTATATTTTGTGGTGTTTCCTTCATGTATTGTGAATGCATTATATATGTGTTAATGGAAAGCTTCACGACAGCCTATTATCATGCGATGTTCTTCGATGGTGAGCTGGAATACAACAATTAAATAGCGTGTTGTAACCGACAAGTCTATTGACAGTGAAGAATAATACCAGCAATTACTTACTATACTACTTTATTGGATGCTTGGATTTTTCTCCCCTTCATGATGTGTTAAGACTTCAAGTCGGTCTTTATTTTCTTCATTATTTTGTGATTTACTGATTATTGAGGGGTGGAATTGCAAGAAATTTTTTGGAGTTTTTAAATGGCTCAAATTGACAATTTATTAGAGTTATTTAGAACTCTAATCATGTCTATTACTGAAAGCACAGTCAAAATCAGCAAAAAGACATTATCTCTGACATTCGGACATGTCTGCAAAAACGCACATGACAAGATTGTTTTTTTGCAACTAGAGTCTCAAATCCAGCAAGATGCATTAAAGCAGAAAAGACATCATTTTGAATTGTTTCTTGTTCAAAACAATCCTCTTTGAAATTAAGACAAACTCCAAATAGCGGGAAGAAATCGAAGTTGAGGTTGATTCAGATCAAGCGCCCAATACAAGAGCAAATTTGCACGAAGATGCAAAAATTCAAGTTGCACTTCCCGAGCCCATTGTCAGACCTTCAGAAGAGCTTGTCAACAACGAGTACAAACCGGTCTTGGATATGACAAGGATGTGACATGTGTCCTTTCATATTCAGTACTATTCCAAGCCCATCAAGTTTCAGAGTGTTGGGTTTCTTCAAGATGGTTCATATTCACCTATTCCAGATCCTACTCCTCTTCCACAACAACCACAAATTGTTACATGCCAACATTGTAATCGTGTTGGCCATGTGAAGATCACTATTTTGATCTTCACTCGTGTGAGCATTGTCATAAAAATACTCATCATTCAAACAAATGCTTCAAAAACAAGCCTCCTGCAAGGACGAAGATTCACCTCAAATGCATATCTTCTGGGCAATGGGCTTCAGTAGCCAAGAAGATATTTCGCTCATACACAAAATTTGTTCTCGAGTATTGAAAAGTCTTCCGGTTGAGTTTTCTTCTCACCTTGTATCTAACAAGGGCAAAATTGATGGTCATCTACGAGCTTCAAAGATACATCAAGCGAGCCTCAGCCACAGCCTAAGCCTGCTACCTGAGCCTAGAGCCAGAGTCAGCCAACCCAAATTCATAGTTGTAGCTAAAGAAGCCCATGAGCATGCACTTTGGTTGATGGCCTTCCTTAAACCACCATAGGTTGAGACTTCAATGGTCTCCCTTTTTTAAGAATTAGGGAGCATTCCTCTAGCAAAATACTTCAACTTCTAGCCATATTTGGAAATGTTCCAGGAACTACACTAAGTGTTCTAGTGTTAGTGGTCAACTTTAAACCACCGTTGGTTGCAACCTCGAGTTCTACTGCCTTATACCATCATTTCAGAGAGCACAGACAGCCAATTGTTCCCACGCATTTTTGCATTTTTGTAATACAACTCTCTTCTTGGACTCATATACCCTTTCAGGTTAAGGGTTGGGGGGGGTGAGGGGAGGGGAACGTTGGACACCTAATCCGCTAAGGGTTATGGTGTGAAATATGAAGAGTCATTGGAGTCCAAGAGACCACTTAGAATATGAAACCAAGGGTCATAAGACATTGTATTTGTATGCATATCTTTGTGAATAGAATGCAATCTCATTATTTATCTTATCTGTTCTCTATCATTTGTGTGAGTTTAACATTCTACTTGTACAATTTTGTCTCAAGCAATTCGATTTGGTTTACATTCCTTCCTCAAACGATTTTAGTAAACTTGACTTGGTACAATTATAGGATTAAGGAATGTTAATTGTTCAGTGTTTCATGCTTAACACAATCACTTATATAAATTCTTATTCAATTAGCAATCAATTTACCCAATATAATTCAATCTTCTAGCAACAATAAGAAATTGTAGACAAAACAGTAAACCATTGCACAATAGAAAACAACTAAGAACAATAGAGACATAGTATTTGGTCAAAGACCAAGGAAAAACCCCACTTGCGGTAAAACCTTTTCAAAATCCTTCTTCAATTAGATTGTCATCAAATATTTTCCGGTGTTCTATGCTTAACACAATCACTTAAAAAAATTCTTATTCAATTAGAAATAAATTTACCCAATATAATTCAATCTTCTAGCGACAATAAGAAATTGTAGACAAAACAGTAAACCAATGCACAATAGAAGACAACTAAGAACAATAGAGACGCAGTATTTGGTCAAAGACTAAGGGAAAACCCCACAAGGGGTAAAACCCTTTCAAAATCCTTCTTCAATTATATTGTCATCAAATTCTCATCAAAGAGATACAAGGTTCCATTACATCAACAATGAGTCAAATTCAAGCCTTGGACCAACCAATATCCAGTCAAAGATGAGCCCAAAAGTCAAATTTGGTCAAGTCAAATCTGTAAAATTTGTCAAGGTCAATAGTAGCAAGAAGAAGCCCTAACTAGCCCTAGTCTACAGTCAAATCAACCTTCAAAAGGCTCGGTCAAATAGTCAAAGAACTCGACCTTCTTTCCTTATTCAAACCTTCTCAAAGTTGCCTACAAAAACTCAGTCAAAGGAGAGATAGAACCTATGGTCAAACTTAAGCAAATTTATGGTCAAAGTATGCAGTTAAAGTAGGTCAACTTGCCCAGCAAAAGTTTGATCTCTTGTCTAATCAATTCGGCCTTCCAAAATAGAGATAATTCCAATTCAAACAAACCCAAGTCAAAGATGGTCAAAGGTTGGTCAATGTTGTCCCAACAAAAGGTCAACGCACCGATCAAAAATCTCCTCCTTCCCTTCGCCCATGTGAGATTAGACCTGCAATTTCAAGCTATACGAACCATACAAGAGAAGAAAATGATGCGATAATGTCCTCCAAGTGATGTGACAAGATGTGTATTTATATGAGACTTGGGGATTTAA
Source organism: Pinus albicaulis (assembly GCA_034641835.2). Classification (NCBI taxonomy): domain Eukaryota; kingdom Viridiplantae; phylum Streptophyta; class Pinopsida; order Pinales; family Pinaceae; genus Pinus; species Pinus albicaulis. The sequence continues at coordinate 1,420,508,196 of CM076572.1, read as the reverse complement.
ATTTCCTTACCTAGGCCAACTTGTACTTTTGTGCACATGTGGGTCCCACATCAAAAATAATATTTTTCTTTGACCAAATTAAATTCTTCCAAGGGCTAGTAGGGTCGTCTCCAGATGAGCAAGGCTTCCCAATGGAGAGAATTTCTTCCTAAGCTCCCAAATTTCAACAAGGAAGAAGGGGAGTAAAATAAGGAGGGAAAATAAGAAGGAAAGATTGAATAGTGGATAGAGAATAGGAGTGGGAATAGGAGATAACAGAGTATGAGTAGGAGAGAGAAACACACTTGGGGAGAGAATATATGAGAGCAAAATAAAATTGCCTTTAATCCCATGTCATACTCATGTGCTCTACCACCTCACAAACGACTCATCTGAAATCTTGCCATTTGACCAATCTGTGAGTTTCCATGTGTCACTCCCTAGAGTGCCATCACAACCTGCCATATATAGACATGCCAAAAATAACAATCCCCCTCAAAAATAGGAAAAAGTAAAACATGCCTGAAATAAATAAGGGGGCCCTGCCATATGCAATACACCTTAACATAGACATTGCTAACAATAGAATTATAGAAATATGTTTGTGTGTCCACAATAATACACTCATAGACTCAAAATCTAATGGTGAACACAAATATGTTGCGACACTACCATGCCAATACCACTAAAAATATAAATTCTTAGATTTTGACAAAACCACCCTCATCAAACTCAAAACTCAATGGGGAATCTAAATCAATGTTGCACGACTAAATAGTTATCTAGCAATTGTCAACAATAACATGACCAAATTGTCATGTTTACAAAATAGTTCATCTACATAGCAAAATGTGAAGACCAAAAGGTCCAAAACAATAAACTGAGCTAGTTGCAAAATACCTCTTTGTAGAAGAAGTGTTCACTAATTGTGAAAGCACCCATGTTGCCAAATGTTGTAGCAGTGAGGTAGCATTGCCATGCATGTTCCACAATCGCTTATATCAGAATCCTCATCACTAGGATCATCCTTCATTCTTCTCCTCTAATCTAGCAAATCTCTACCTCAATTCTCTAGGGGCATTAGTGAACACTGCCCAATTTTAATCAAACTTCCTAGTCCAAGCCTTGAAATGTGGTGGAAAAAGCTTAAAATGTTTGATCAATGATTTTGGTTTGAGTGAAGCATACATTTTTGCTAAGGCCATGACAAAGGAGTTCAACAATCAATACCACCAACATTAGGGTCATATAGAGCTTGGTGCTCTTGATTAAAATCTAATCACATACATTAATATGTCATAGAATCTAATGAAATGCCACAATCTCATGATTCTAAAATTCTGAAAACTGTTAATTCTACTAAATTTTGAATGGAATATGAAACTCTATTTTCTCCATATGAAGTCTGATGAAGTTGGAACCACTCTCAAACATCTTGAAACATCCTTTTACTTTAGCAATTTAACATTAACATTAAGGAGCATCTAGGAAGCATCCAGGGACAGCCTAACGAGCATTTAGGAAGTGTGAAAGGAGCCCAGTTTGGCACGTGAAAGAACAGTTTGACACATGACGGTTCCAAATTTCCAGGAACTGTGCAAATTAAGGCCAAAGCACCACAAATTGTGAGGTCCCGTGCAAGGGGGTAAAGGGGACAATTCCTACATCACTAGTCCTAATATGTAATCAAACATGACATGTGATCACTGCTAAAAATATAAAGTGCTCAAAATTTCATGAAATCAGACTCAATGGATTCATTTTTTAGTATGAAAACACAATCCACGATTAGAATCAACATGCAAAAGTGCTTGTGTGTCACATGTGTCGCTCATCAAACTCAAAATCTCTCAAGGATTTTAAATACACCATTACCTCTGACATGTGAGTCTTCAAATGAAACCTACTAAAAAAGGCAAGTGCCATGCATGTCACCCAAAGAAGCATCACTAGAATCCTAAGTTCAAAAGGATTCAGAATATGTCATCAATATTGTTGTACAATCCCCGAAACTCTATCTCCCACAAAGTAGGCGACCTGTTAAAAATAGCAACTCTCTCCAATCCATGTAAAAATGTGTTTGAATCATCACTGAATCCATCCTACAACCAGTCTCCTTGGGAATTGTTACTGCAAAACCTAACAGCCTAGTGCAAAGCTTCACTAGGAAATCTAGGTTTTTGGGGAACAAAGAGATCAGCCACCATTATCACCTTAGTGGCCTCTAACCTATTGTTTTGTGGTCAGATATTATCCCCACAAGGGAGCCTTCCCTGGCAAGGCTTAGAGTATAGATGACCTAGGGTTACTAAGAAAAGTGATTCTTTAAGTATCTTGCTAACAATATCACCTAGAAGGATCTTCAATGAAGGATGGCTCAAGGGAAATATGAGCTTAATGGTTATGGGAAAAGGTCCTGGCAAAGCCTTGTAGGCCAAAACAAGATTCACAAGTGTTCAAGTACACTTTCAACCAACCCCAAAAAGAAAGAAAAAACTGCTACAATTTAGAGTGTAAATGATGGGCAGATTTACAACATGCAAAACCATATAACAACCAAGAAATAGCCTACAAAGGGTAAGATCAACAAAGGTTATAAGAGACGTCTTGCCGCCTTGCTTACACACCTAAATTAATGTGGGAAAAATCCTCAACCCCATTAGGTGGGGTCTTTGTGGCAAAAGCTCAGAGAAGGGGTTGTCACCTAATCCTAACTCTCTTTGTCTAGGCTCTCTACTAGCTAAAGCCAAGGGGGGTGAACCCTAAGGAAGGTTTCTAAAGGAAATATTTGTTGAAAACAACATATTTTTGGAGACCAAGGGCAAGGCAATCACTTCTCAATGCAACTTGATATAAAATTAACAAGTACAAGAGTTTATGAGCAATGTAAAAGATAAATTCGATTTAAGAACAATATGGCATTCAACAAAAGTAAAAGTGAGAAACCAGTGCCTTATACACTGCTCAAGTAAAAACTATCTACTTGCAAAATGGAAATAGCAATTCAACTTACAATGATAAGCACTGTTGCAATACAACTGTTAGTACAAGAGATATTTAAATATGAATAGTAAGATACAACTTGCAAAAATAAATGACGCTTGTACTTTTAAAGAAAATGCTCAAATAAAATAAGATAATGTCAAATGAAAAATCAGCAAATAATTTAGATACAGATACGAGAGAGATACAATATAATATTGCAAGTAAAATAAAATGCCCACAAATCAAATTGATGCAAAATGAGATGATGCCAATTAAACTATGTGAGATACAAGTTAGCTTGGTTGAGTTTAATTAAATGCTTAATCTATGGTGAGAAATTTTTCTTTAATTTCTTACAACAAGGTAAAGATTGGGGTGAGTTGTAAGAAGGATGGGCTTAGAAGGCACAAGTCTTTCATTAACAATACCCTTCCCAAGCTCTTTGCAATCCACATGCCTTCACTCCTACAAGGGGATTAAGCCACCAAGAGAATTGAGAGGTCATGAGTTTTAACCTTACTCTGTACACAAGTGAATTAAAATACAAAAAATGTATCATAAAAGTTTCTATTCAACCAAGCGTATGCTTGGAGGTAAATTTTTAGAATGCAAGCCTAAATATGCAAGTAAAATGCCTAAATGTTAACAAAATGTCTTCAAAGAGATATGTTGATAACAATATGCTTCAAATAAAGAGATAGCAAATGAAAATTGTGACCAAGATTACATTAAGCACAATTAGAATACATTAAGTGCCTTGAAATGAAAAACGTATTTTCACTGCAACATATTATGATAATCATCCAAGTGAAAGTTGCATCATAAAGCACAAGGGAGAGTAGGCTAATGATTTGCTCCAATATGTAAATGGAATGTAGGTTGAGCTAATGAACCAAAAAAAGCACAATTAGATTGTTCAAGCTAGATTGCAAATGGATAAAAATTGCTCCAAGTTTTAAGATGTGCTCAAAGTGAGATTCCAAATTGAAACAAGTTGCAAGTAAACTAGACCAAATTGAGCATGAAACTATGAAGTAAGTGAATGAAATTGAAACCAGATGGCATAAAATGAAAGATGAATAGCGAGCAAGTGACCATGAAATAATAGTTTTCCAAATGAGATAAAGAGAGCATAAAACTAACCTCAAAAGGAAATGAAAGGCTAATGAAATACTACACAAGAAAAGGGCCTTCTCCCATGAGAGAGAACAGGATGGATACCAAGGGGATGGTTCCCCAAGTGCCAAGACAAAAATGGTATTTTATTTTTATTATTTTACAAAGGGGAGGCTTTGACCATGAAAAGGCTTCAAATCTTAAAGGAAAGTTTCACAAATGATTTTAAACCCCTTTGAAATAGAATGAACCTTCCCTTTGGAAAAAAATGAGGGAAATTTTCAAATTTGTAACAATGAGGCACAAGGGAACCTCTTCAAGACAAATCTGAAATTTTCAAATGAAATTGCTCCTAACAGCCCCAGCCTTTAGAATGGCGATGTCTGCCCAAAAGAGAGAGGGAGGGATTATTTGTTCACTGTTTTAACGGAGATGTAATGCAGCCCTTTTGTGCTCACTGTTAGCAAGTAGGACAGCCTTCAAAAGCTTATGGTCAAGGTAGGACAGCCTGCACAAGGAATGTAAACAAATTCCAGCCTTAAGCTCCCAATTCTCTGTCAAATTTGTGAGAGGAAAACCACTTGCATAAGTTGTTATACTTCTAGAATACAAGTCCCAAACTTAGTGAAAGATAGCAAGGAAAAATGTAGAATTATATACAACCAGTCTGCAAGAACCAAATCAAAGAATAAGAGTGCAACTCCTCTCTTTAATTGGCCAAGAAAATGCTCTATCTATGCAGATGCATATCTATAGAAGCACAAAATAAATTTGAAGAAAATATTTTTGAAGTAGAACTTTGCCACAAGTCAAGGCTAAGGAGACCCCTGCATAATGAATCAAATGATAAGGCTTGGGGAAAAACAATATATGAGTTCTTCCATTTCTATCCTCAAAAGTGTGATAGTCTAACCGAGAATGTACCCTCATGCTTGAGATCCAATTCACAAGAAGTTCTACACAAGCTCAAGACAAATTGTTAGAACCATTTGGGATTAGGTAATATAATGAAAAAGAAATTCTAGCAATTCAACCAAAAATCAACCAAAATGTCGAATTCTAAAATAATTCTCCAAACCAAATATGAGTGCAAAGAAGCTTGACACTAGTAACTCTATGAAGCGAATGGAAATGACAATAGAAATTATAGCAAATAGGACATATGCACATCACCAGAAACCATACCATGTACATGGAAGGAAAACACCACATATGAACCCCAAAGTCCTGTTATTTCACCAAAATGTAAGTATACAAGGCAAGATAATCTTCCCAAGCACAAGAGCTCGTTTTTTCATGGAAGAATAGGAGCCAATGGCTCATTTAAATAGAAACATGGGAGCAAATCCCAATGGAGAAACCAAATGACAAGTGGAAAGGTGAAGATCCCAACAAAGGTAAGTCGAAATCTTCATCAAGACACATTTCAGACAACTCCTGAGATGTGACATGAAACCAGTGCAAACGTCCTCCCTCGTAGCCAGTAGAATCTTCCTTCACATGTGCATATTGCTTGGAGCTTCCAAGTTTGAGCTTTGGTAGATGATGAGGGGGCATATTCCCCAACTAAATTTACCATCAAGTAACCATGCTTTGACACCTCTAAAATTCGTCCAACAAACTGCCAAAAGTAGACTGCATGTAAGTTGCCAGCGTAGAGGAGATTTGATCTACGTGGAAGTTAGAGTTAGTCTTGGTGCCATGTCTAGGAGCTAAACTGAAGTAAGGTGGAGACATGTCTCCACTAAAATAGCAATCAAATCCCCTCATATCACATTCTGATTTACCCAAGGAAATTGAGTTGCAAAGTCACTGAATCAAACCCTCTATTCTAGCCCACAATTTCGATTTCCTCAAGTGCCATAACTCCAAAGATGAACCATGTGACATATCATCATCTGACTGCATCTTGACTTTCCTTTTGACTTGAGAGAATTTCCAAGTCATTTCCATGTCGTTTTGTCGTATGGAATTTTTTATTTTTCTCCATTTTATTTATTTCTGGGTTATTTAAAATTTTATTGCCACATTTTCCACTAGACTTGGGAAAAGTGATTTTTGAGGGTCTGTAAGTGATTTTTAACCCCTCAAAGTGTGTTCTAGTAGAAAGTTGAGGAGTAGAGATCCAATTTTGACTACTCACACACCCTACAACTTCTCTAGACATCGCTTATTACAATTTACATAGACAATTTATTAAAAATCCTGCCCTACGGCAAATTTTAATAATTTAAAAAATGAAATTTTACAAGTAATTTAACATGGTAACATACATTGACTCTAAACACTAGGACTCACTCAAGGCCTTACTATCAAGCCACACTCCAGCTTTGGGATTATTACTGGGAGAAAAAACCCAATTATTTATCAAGCGCTGAAAAGCACAAATAATTAATCAAGTAAAAAAAAACTCCCTAGAGTGAACAAACTTGATAACAAAGTCCTAAGCTACCTAGGCCTGTTACGTTACTCTATTTCATCATGCTAGCATCACTTTACTATATCCCCATAGAGCTGCGAAATCTGAGTACAATGAAAAAGAAGAGAGTAAAGAAAGGAATTCGAAGACCTGATGATATCTGATACTCTATAAGTACAAGAATGCTCTGACATATCCTTGGGCGTGGAGTCTTCAAGTGTACTTCAATGGTCAACAGGAGGTATGCAAGGGATAGGTCAACAAGAAGTTTTTAAATACCAACAATGAACAAAACAACAACATAAACCTATAATGTCATCCTTAGATTTTATGGTCAAGCATGTGATAAATGATATATTTTGCTTTTAAACATTAATAAATGCAAAAGGACAACAGCGTATAGGTATAATAACGCAATTTAGAGACATATTTTGACCAAACCCTAAACCTAGCTACCATGAAATAAAGAAACGAGAGAAATTTAAAGTGATCAACACAACTAGACTAGTGCCTCTGTTCAATTGGGACATGGAGTCAATTAGCTCGTGGTCAAGGTAGGAGGACCTCAAATGAAGAAGGGTGTAAGACAATTCGCTTCCCTTGGAAAGCCAAGCGACTTCTTTCATAGGAGATTTAAGGTCAAAGGATGCACGAAACAAGTTCCTTTGATGGATTCTTCAATGACAAATTTTGCATAAATATGTAGAAACAAGAGTTCATAAAATATATTGCACTTTATAAAATGGCACAAGATAAACCATAATATCAAAAATTACATGAAAAATGGAAGAAAATAGCATTAAACTCACCATTCAAGCAAGAATCACTTCATCAATCCACAATATAATCCTTTCATGCAATAAATATCCTCCCCAATACAATTTGCACTCTACTTAGCCATTACATCAAAGAGAAACGAGAAAATACTATACCACACTCTCTCAAGAGAAGAGAAATGAGTGTGTGATGATGATCTAAAGGAAAGTAACTTCTCTCTAGTTATGAGTGAAACCAAGTCACTTCTCCTTAATTTACAATGAAATGCCCTAAAAAGTTTGCTTATAGCACTCAACAAGTCTAATAGGTCACAAGTTGACCTAAAGATAGCTTTACAAATACATAAATCACAGTAAAACCTTATAAAAGCTCAAGACATGTAGCAGGAAAATCTCTCCAACTTGATGTCATACTCCATAATCAACATCTCTGTTAAGCAAGTGACAAAGTGGGTCCAAGAGTGCTCCTCACTCCAAGGGAAATCTTCAAAATGTATGGTTGCATCTCCAAGTAACACCTCCTCATCCAAGATGACATCATCAAGGAGGCTTGTGTCATCCTCTTAGGGCATGCAAGGGTGACATGGCAACCTGAGTTGCATGAAATGTCTAAACATCTGGAAGTTTCTGAAACGAGTATGACTGGAAACGCGATGCGCCAAAAATCAAAACGTTGGGCAAAACGTAACAGCTTATACACAACCTCCTTGGCTTATACAAATAATGGAAGAGAATCGAACTGTTGTCTCCTTCATAGCTCTTTGTTGTAGATTTTCTTCAAGCTCTCCTCCTTTCTCCTTGCTCCTCTCCTCTATGCTCTCATGAGAATAATGAGCTCTCTTTTCTCCTTTTCTTCCTTTTTGTCTTCTCAATAGGATGAGAACCCTAACCCTTAGATCTAATGGTTGATATTAAATCTCAGCTCATTAGATCAAGGGTGGAGGTCATTTCCTCTTGACCCCCTTTTTAATGTGGTCCCCCTTTCTATTAATGAGCCTCCCTAGTACTTTTTAATGTTTTAGTACCATGGTCATTTTTTCCTAATAAAATAACTTTTAGAATATAAAAGTCACTTTAATAATATGAAGTGTACTTCAGTACTTCACACATAAAGTCACTTTTAAAACACATGTGACCTTAATAACTTAAAGTATCTAGTAAATCTCCAAACAAAAAGTACTTTAGCCCCTTGATATTAATAAACTCATAATATCACTTAAGACAAAAGGTGATTAATGTGTCTCCCTAGGGAAAAAGGAGAAATGCCTAGGAAAAACCTCCTTGGTACCATTTTTCAACACAAACCATAGGAGAAATTCCCATGAAGGCATCAACATACAGAGCCAAGATTGTTTCATCAGTAGGATTAAATATTTGGGGCACTTGCTTAAGTAATTGATGAAAAATCTGAGTTAAATCCTTGACACTCTCATTCTCCATTTTCTTGACTTCATGGAATTAGGTCATTAATTGCATCCCATATTTGACAGTTGCCCGCCTTTTGTTGAAGGTTTCATGAAATTGGTCCCATATTTGTATTCCTCCTGAGAGAAAATCTAAGTACCAAGATCAAGCATTTTCCTCCAGAGAGAGGGAAAATAGTTTCATGACCACATCCTCATCTTGGATGTCTCTTCCACCTACACACGAGTAAAATAGATCGATGTGTTGCTCAGGGGTGACTCCATCATTCCTAGTGAACTTCAGCAACCACTCTCCACACTTATCAAACAATTTATGGGGATATCCTTGAATGGCACTCATATCAAAGGGCTTGTCACCAATAGTGAGCCATGGCTTTGCCATTGTAGCTGAGGTAGAAGAGCTTCCAAAGAGGGATTTTGCTACAAGAGAACCTTGAGTAATAAGAGTCATTGAAATAGTCTTCTTTCTAGGAGGAATGATAGTTCTACTAGGCCTACTCCTAGAACATCATGCGGGAATAAGATTTAGCAGTGACCACATTAAAATTTTCAGCTTTAGCTTTGGCGTGTTCTCATAAAAAAGAATGAAGCATGGACTTTGGATAACGAGGAGAAGGAGTCAACTCCTCCTTGGCAATTGCGACAAAAATGTTACCGCATAATCTAGCAGCCTAGAGTAGAGCCTCACTAAGCAACCCAATACTTAGGGCAACAAAGAGATTAGCCACCACTATCACCTAAGTGGCCTCTCTCCTGATGTTTTGTGGTCAGGTGTTATCCCAACAAGGGAGGCTTCCCTGGCAAAGCTTAGATGATAGATGACCAGGGTTACTAACACTAGTGATTTTCCAATGATCTTGTTGTTGAAAATTGTAACTGGGTTTGGTCTTCATAATGACATGTAATTGTGACTTTTGTAAAGGATGTAATAAAATTATTATTGTGAGCCTTGCTTCATGGGTTTCATGAGCAAGTGATTTTATTTTTAGATAGCTCCCATTGAGAGCCTTAGGGTTTGTCATTTAAAGTCAAAGAGTCAATGTCATGTATGAAGAGCTCTTCTTGAGCATGTGTAAAATTCTATATAGCCCTCCAACGACAAGCACACAATTCTCTCTCCGCATTAGTTTCAAGAAAAGGTGACCATCTCATATCAGCTCCTATTATAGAGACACTCCTGTTCACAAGTACATGTCGGCTTAATATGGTAGTCAAACCACTATAAATATCAACCTTGGCTCAATCCACAAACACTGAATTTCAGACATCCTTCTCTGAGTTTTTCTTTCAGATGACTGTGATAGGAAAAGAATTCAATCATCTCTTAAGTTTTGGGGTCACATATACAGTTCGGAGCATGTCACAAGTTCGGTGTTACAGGACGATAAGGTCTCGGATCTAGTGCAGAACTCAGGTTATCTTTTGTGCTATACTGTTACAGCAGTGCAGTGTCTCGGTGTCAACATAGAGTTCAGTGCCATGATGTTAATACAGAATTTGGTGCTATGTTGCTATCTCTAACTCAATCAAGAAATGAAATCTCAATGCAAGCAAAGAGATCTCAATGTCATCGAGATCTAGGTGTTGTCACTGTAAAAGGATGACTTCGGAAGGACTCTTAGTGCAATCACAGAAGGCGACTTCGGATCAGTGCCTTGGTGTTATATCAAGTACAGTAAGGTATGGTGATGACATGATAGTTCGTTGTCATGTGAAGAGATGATCTCAGTTTATGTTATGAAGAAGATAGAAATGGAAGAGAAGACGAGAAGAAAGAAAAGGAATGTGTGTCTTGGTCTTGGAGTGACTACTAGATCAAGGGTCATGGTCTTTGTATTTGTCAATTGATATCTCTATAAGCAGAATTGGTGCAGGTTGTCCTCTCAAAGAGTGAGAGGTTTTGGCCTTGGCTCATAGCCTACATGTTGTGTCTTGTCTATGCATTGGTTACTGTTTGATGAAGAACACTAATAATCTAACAAGAAGAAGATCCTAATCTAAATAAGTTAAAAAGCATTCACAAACAATCACCAATCAAGAGAAATCACCCAATGTTAATGCCATACATTTCTCAACACTTGCTAACAATATCAACTATAAATATCTTCAATGAAGGATGGCTCAAGTGTGATAAGAGATTAATCATTATGGGAGAAGGTATTGGCAAAGCCCTGTAGACCAACAAACGATTCACAAATGTTCAAGCACACTTTCGACCAACCCCAAGAAACTAAGGAAAGGTTGCTACAATTTAGGATTTCAATGATAGGAAGATTTATAGCATGCAAAACATATAAAAGCCAAAAAATAACCTACAAAGGGTAAGATCAACAAAGGCCTAATGGCTACAGGGGAGGTATGCAAGGCATAGGCCAAAATCACTGTTTTAATGGCTGAAAATGCACAATATCAATAGTGTAAAACTATGATATTAACCCTCAAATTTATGGTAAAACATGTAATAAATGATAGATTTTGCTATTAAATATTAATAAATTGCGATTCCTACCTAATGAACAATAACATATAGGTATAAAAATGCTATTAAATGCAAATTTTTATCAAACCCTAACCCTAGTTACCATGAAATAGAGAAATAAGAGAAAATTTAAAGTGATCAACACAATTAGACTAGTGCTTATGTTCAATAGTGCAATGCAGACAATTAGGTCTATGTCAAGGTAGGTGGACCTTGAATGAAGGGTAGAAGATAATTAAATTCTCTTGGAAACCCTAGTGACTTCTTTCATATGAGATTTAAGTTCAAAGGATGCATGAAACAAGTTCCTTTGAAATATTCTTGAATGACAAATATTGCACAAATATGTCAAAAGAAGATTTCATAAAAGATATTGCACTTTTTAATATGGCACAAGATAAACCCTAATTTCAGAAATTACATGCAGAATGGAAGAAAATAACATTAAATCTACACCATTCAAGCAAGAATCACTTTATCAACCCACAAGATAGTCTCTCCATGCAATAAATATCCTCCCCAAAACAATCCCCACTCTACTTAGCCATTGTGTCCAAGAGAAAAAGAGAAAACACTAATGCACACTCCCTCAAGAGAAGAGAAAAGAGTGTGTGTGATGATAATCCAAAGGAAAATGATTTCCCTCTATCTATACAAGGGAAACAAAGTCACTTTTCCTTAATTTAAAATCAAAAACCTTACAAAGTTAGCTCAAAACGCTCAACAAGTCTAATAGGTCACAAGTCAAGCTAAAGATAGCTTTAAAAATAGATAAATCACAATACAATCTAATAAAAACTCCACGTGGAGGAGGAAAATCCCTCCAACATGATGTCATCCTCCATAAATGGGCATATCCATCAATCAAGTGACAAATGGGTCCAAGAGTGCTCCTCATCCAAGGAACATCATCAAAATGTATGGGTGCATATCCATGTAACACCTCCTCATCCAAGATGTCATCATTAAGAAGGCTTTGGTTATCCTCCTAAGGCATGTGTGGGTGATGTGGCAGCCCTAGGGCACGGCATTAGCCTCGAAAGGGAGTGTACCAACCCTCCTAGATCGTCTCAAGTTATCTCCATCCTCACTTGGGCTCTGGAACATGGCAATGCCCATCAAGTAGGTATAAAGCTAGCCTGGAGGCATCTTGGGTCTTCTAGGGACATCATCAATTAGGATAATGTCTTAGCTTCTCGGCTCAAAATTCCAATATCTCGAGGTGCAAAAGAGGCTATACAACCATGTGGACACTCCTGAAGTTCCAACTCTCATCTCTAGAAGGGCAATGTTGGTGATGCAAGGTCTCAGGTACTCTCACATCTAGGCTAAAAGTCCTCAACATGTTGGAGAGGTGACAAGCCATCACTCAAGGAATATCAAATGTATCTGTGCAAAACCACCTAAAACATATTCTCGAGATCAAGTGAGATCAACATCATTAGAGATAGAAACCATTAAAGTATAATAGTGGACCATATTCAATGCTAAGAGCAAAAAGATACTTCACACAAAGCCTACTTTCAAATGGTTTTCCAGCTAATGATTTTTAGGCAAGTTACCACAGTCATGTTAGGGATGATTATGCATGTAGCCCTATTAAGCACTTTTAACCCCTAAGGGGAGGGGAATTTCCTAGGTATGCCCATCAATCTATAGATGCATATGAGAAATGTGGTCATGGATGGGAAAGCCTTCAAGGAAGATGGCCATAGAATGGTACCAGCTAAAGGAGCTCCAACATCTCGAGTATAATGATAATAAGATAGAGCAATCTTGGAGGCACGAGTTACCCCCTTTCCTCAACCTGTTTTTTCCACCCCTAATTTGTTTTTCTTTCGCACATAACTTGGGCTTCCAACTTGCTTTATGTTATTCCAATAACCCTCAAGTATCTATCAATTTACGCCAATCGAGGTTGGGGCATTTATAAATGTTTAGGAACTAGGTAATCGTTAATGAGTGGGGTAGAGCTCATGCAAGGCTTTTGCCCACTTGCTTGTTATGTGTCCCAATCGTCTTTTGAATTTTTCAATTTTCTCACTTGTGGCTTTATATGATTTTATATTTATTTTAGTTGCATCAACCTCTTCGGTAAAAGTTTATGAGCTATTCCCCAGAGAAGTGAATATAAGGTACCAATCCCAATGACCAATGACACTCAACCCAAAAAATGGAAGTGAATATAACAGAGAGATGGAAGGTTGTAAGTATTGATTACCTTCAGCACGTTATATCAATCAGTGGCTCCTATTAGTGTCCTTAAATAGTGGAAGAAAATAGCCTCAAGGTAAGTGACATTGGACTAAGGAAGATAATCTCCAGGAGTACAATCAAGAGTAGTTAATCATCCAATTTGGCCTGTAATCCATATTAGTATGCCCAAGACATTAAATGAGAGCACATGATCACAGAAATGGTTAGTGTACTTCTAATAGATGACCCACCTTCCTTCAAGTATGCTAGATGAGAGAGAGCATTGACAGAAGCCTAGGTTGACAACTCTAAAGTAAAGCTATCTATGGATCATCATAGCACAATTATTTTGTTGGTTGACCGAAGGGGAGAAAACTTTCTCCTAGGAGTTACCCACTTTTGGTCGGTAACAGAAACAACGTGCGGCCTAAACTAACTCTATCTCCAAACCTCTAGCCTAATGAAATGTGATGTCCTTCACACTCAAAATTTACGAGGAGCAATTTTAGGGTTTAACAAGAGGAAAAAATTTTAAGAATTAGAAGACCTACAACTTCCCTCTTACAGATATAAAACCCACAACAAACACTTTCAAAGGCCAAAGCCCAGCACAATATATAAGTCAAAGGGCATGTTGAGTATGTTGTCATTGATGTGCAAGTGGGAGCAGGATGTCATAGCGAGTGCATGATATCAAAGAGGGTGCAAGATATCTTCATTGATGTCCTCGGTATGTTGGTATGCATGGATGAGATGATGTCCTTGCTCTAGGGTTTGTATTCCTTCGAAGACAATAATATCCCGATCTTGTTGAAGACTTTGAAGACACAGCTCAATGAATTTGCCTTGGAGACCATCATCATTGGATTCTCTTCATCATGCCGATTTTGACAGTATGTGAAGAATTTCGTGGGTCCTCACAGTTTGAAAAATATGGTTGTTTAAAGATCAAAACCCCATCAAGTGGGCAAAAACCCCAAGGCTTGATGATGTGGTGCTTCAATTTGACGAAGGCAACAAAGCGAAATGACGTGATAGCCAAGACATAAAAGCATTTATCAAGAAGATTAAAAATATTATTGGAAACCCTACCTCAGCTAGGCTTTTGTGGCTCAGTTTTGAAAAATTCAAATATTGCAATTGTTCCCTCCAAGTCGACCTTGATTTGGACCCAAAATTTCAATTTTAAATCAAACATTTTCTTTTCAAAATCTCATGTTAGCAAAACCTCAAAAGGTGATGTTTTGTACCCTTGAAAAGTATAAAAAGGAGGTCACTTGCTCATGGGAGCATCATCGATCTTGCACAGTTTCTCTGAGTTTTGTGGACACACTTTCGCTGGCCTGTGCTCCTAAAGGATTAAGTAAGGAGATTCTTTTGAAGACTGATTTTCTTTGGGTATTGGATTTGGGGTTTTGTTTGCTTGTGCAGGACTGTTTTACTGACAAAAACTCACAAGCTCACATCTCTCCTAAAACAAGGATTGATCTAATCTGCCTCTAGCACAGATTTAAGGATTTGGTTTTGGGTCTGTTTTGGGTATGGTTTGTTGATTCCTGGGCACATCTTGGACCTCACACCCGCACTATACTATGACTTTTTTCTGCACAAATTATTGACATATTTCTATGATTTCTTATCTATTGCAGACTGTGACTACGTCTTCATTGTTTGCAGCAAACATTCTGAGATGTCCTTGCAAAGCTCGGACTATTTTCTGAGGTGGAGACTGAGGCTCTCTTGCAGCCCAGTAAAGCAGCTAAAACCGTCCAGAATTTCTTTTGAGGTCTGGCTCCTTTTGAAGATTTCGTAAGGCAATTGTAGCCTTATAAGGGCTTGATCAAATCCATAATTGCAGACCTAGAAGGCTACAGAATATTAGATTGTGGTCTCCACTCTGAAACAAGTTCAATGTTCGAAATCTCTTCATAGTACCTGCCGTTTGATCTTTGACACCTTGAACTATAATCCGAGCTCTGGAGCTGACATCATTTGTAAGGATGCATGTATGATTGTTGAGAAGTCATGTTGATATTTAAGCTTGAAACCAGTTCAGACCTTTGATTATAGATGACATTCTGATTAAGAAATTTTTGTGTATTTATCTGGCCTATTCCTTGAAGCAATTCACAACTTGATGACATAGTATTGAGATCTGTAACAAATTAATTAAATATATTTCTACAACAAGTGCTGTTGATCTCGGGTCCCTGGCATTCCGAAGGCAGACGTTTGTATGGAAAAACCACTGGGAACTTATGTGCTGAAGTCTGTATATATATATATATATATATATATCTGAGAAACTAAAGACCAGATCTAAATATGATATTGTTGGAACATGTGTGAAAGTAGCTCTTGTCTACCTTGGCATCACTTTGATTAAGTTTGTGTGTCTTGCAACCTTCGTCCAAGTGCATGCCAGGAGTTGTTGAAAGCATTCAATGGATTTCTTGATGTGGCTGAGTTGTATTTTGCAATCACACAATTGACACATAGAAACATTTCTCAAAATCATAAATTCCAAGCTTTTGACTTGGATGGGCATTTGCAGATTTCTTATTACATAGATTGGCACCTCTATGAGTTGGAGCTAAGGGATTAGAGTTCACATGGTATTAACTTCTTCATGATCTCGAGGCAAATGCAAATCTGATGCATATAACTCTGAGTATTTGCCAGTCCCGATATAGCACGCAGAAATAGGCAGAACTGCTATGAATTGACAGAGATGACTTTCAGCCATAACTGATTGGTGTAATCTGATGTGGAAGTTGATACCTGAATCAAGTTTGGATCCGATGGTGCGAAGGAGATAAATCAAAGTAGTAATTTCATATGAGACTCAGATCGTTGTAACTTGTTAGTGCATGATGCATTCTGTGGCATTGAATAAAAGCATGAAAATGATCAGGGAAAGTCGATTAGAATGTGTTGGTTCTGACATCCAGCAAATTGAGTTGACATGTTGATAGCAATTTGTCTGACAAATAACCTCATGTAGCAGAACCTTGAGATGGACCTATGTGTATGGTAAGACTACTGTGTGAAGCGTGATATAATTTACTTTGCATACATCTAAGTTCTAACAAAAAAGGGTTGAGGACTGGTTGCTAAAGATTATAGATCAGGGTTGTGTGGTTGGTTTGCTAATGTTGAACAGAAAGAGTGATTGGCATGTATACCTGTGAGGACAGTATCGATGCTGACGTTGTTTATTGGGGTGATGACAGTATTTGACATTACCGCTGGGCAGTAAGCATGCATTCCTGAAATGTTTTGTTAAGCAAATGTATTTATGCTACTAGGGTTTGGTAACCTAATAGTATGTATGTTGAGCCAAGACAAGTAAAGATAATGGAAGGCCTTTCATCTTGTGCCTGTGACTAGCCTTCATTACAGACAGAGATCAATGCTGACAGTGACACATTATTTGGAGTCAGTTTAAAAGGGGACTACAGTATAGGGTTATTGGTAGTACGTAATAGATTTGTTGCCAGTGACCAAATGATAGTGTGAATGAATGCATAACAGCGACCTTGATGAATGATAGTGACAGTAATCTACTTGACAGTGGCAATGAGAGTCGACAGTGGTAGCAGCAGCAGTAGCAACGAGAGTAGGCAATGGTAGCTGCAGCAATGGCAGTACGAGTGGACAGTGGTAGCAGCAGCAGAAGCAGGACTGACAGTGGACAGCGGCAGCAGTTGAAGAGGCAGATTGTAGCTGGGTCATTGTCTCTGGCATGGGAGCCCAAACTTACTTAGGGAGCAATTGCTTCCTTCCACCCTTGCTGGTAAAACCTTTGGGGAGTCTTGTACTTCCTTCCAGTTCATCTAGTAAATTTGTATGTAAACCATACATAACAAAGCTTGTTGAACAAAATCTCCTGTGTACTAATTATATGTGATGTGATCCTATTTCGTGTTTGTTTAGTTGCTCTGAATGTTTGAAAGGAACTAACCAATTGTGAAGATTAAGGGAAACACTGATTCACCCCCCTCAGTGTTTCCAACAGGGTCTTCTTGCGGAATGTGGAAATATACTTAAGACATAATTATGGAGATAAGATAAGATAATGGCATTAATCTCCAATTAAAGTGTAATATCCCCAATTAGCAGTCAGCTAATTGGGAATATTAATTTTTGACAATTTTGGCATTTTCTAAAGTTAGACAGGAATAATGTGGGCCGGGACCCACAAATCACAATAAAGCAAAGCAGAAGTATTTCCCCATACTTAGAAGGGAAAAATTGTGGCCTAAGTGGGGGCCGGGAGAGCCAATGAGAAGGCTCTGCGCTGGGCAGAGTGGCAGCGCTGAGAGTGGCCAGTGAGGGGGCAGCGCAGTCCTAGGTGGGGCCCAAGAGGGACGTTGGGCTGTTTGAGACAAAAGGAAGAAGGCAGCTCATTGTTGATCATTCATTCACCTAGTATTTTTCCGTCTTAATTGACTGAGTACACTTGAGCTGTTGAGCCAAGTCTGTAGTGTTGTTCAGCACAAGAGATCTTCAAGTGGAGATCTCAACCTCTGCCTTGGGGGACTTCGAGTGCCCGCTCAGGAGAGGAGATCCCACCATTTTGCAAAGAGGATTCAGAGCTACATTAGCAGGGTACGCAGTCCCTTCAGGGCAGTGTAGAAGCTGCCCAGGCAGCGCAGTGATTGTGCAGTCCAGCCAAGGAAGAGTGTTGGAAGAAGGGAGCTGAGGAGGAGAGTTGCCGGAGGATTTGGAGGGGAGGTTAGCCACCTTCTACCATGGACTTTGGTGACATTTCAGAGGCATTTTCAAGCAGATTCAGCCAGGAGGCCGAGTTGCCCAGTAGATCAGCATAACAAGCCCAAAGGGGCGATTTTCCAGGGTCAAGCTTTCTGGAAACCCTTCGCGCGTTATTGTGGGTTTGGTGAGTAGAGCCCGGGTTCAAAAGCCCGGAATTTTCTGAGCATGGAAGATAGGCCAAACAGCAAACCGAAGTTAGCCAGCAGCAACAGTTCCAGGGCAAGCAGAGCAGTGGGAGAGCCATGCAGAGCACATTCCAGTAGAGATTTTTGTCTGGTTTAGAGATGTTCTTCAGCCTGCCTAGAGCAGCCCCAGGTGCTATCCTTCTAAGCACCAATCTTGTACTCTTTCTGACAAAATTAATAAAATGGCTCATCGTTGGATTTCGCTTTCATTCTCTATGTTCTTAATGGTGTTTCTATTTTGCTGTAGTTAATGGTCTATTTGCACTTTTATTACTGTTAATCCCCATTTGGGTATATTACAGTGGTATCAGAGCTCATAGACTGGGCTCAGCCTATGGAGCACACAATCTATGACACCAGAGAATAGGCAGAACATCACCTACAGGCGATAGAGATACAAGAGCAGGGAAAGGAGGCTCGAAATTACCCCTGACCAAGTTGGCAGCGTCCCAAAGGTCGTAGGAAGAGAAAGGGCACACATGGAGGACGAAAGAAATGAGGAGGTGGAGTTTGCTCACCTCCTTCTGAAATCAGTGCAGGACCTCGCTAAGAGGATTGAGGAGATGGGTCAGAAGCTTGGCAGAGACAATAAGCAGAAGGGAATTCAAGGGGAATTCCACATTAGGGAAAGATCTGGCACTTCACACCATCCGACCGATCCTCGCACTACGCAGCAGATGGTGCCACACACAACACCACGCTCGACCATCCCCACATTTCTAGCTTCAAGAGCAGGAGGTTCGCAATAGCCCAAGGTGGCTCACTATGGAGACTATTTTGCAAAGTATCAGTCCTATGGGCCGGAGTTTGCAAGAGCCCTCACCTTTAATGATTTTTGCCAGCTGAAGAACAATAACAGACCCAAGGACCAAGCTAGAGGAGGAAGGTACACGCAGGGCAGTGACCTGTAGCATATTGTGGGTAGGCTTTTCCTGCAAACTTTTGATGGGTCATCGAAGAGTTTAGCCAAAGCATGGGTGGAGAAGTTGGACATCTATTTCCAGCTTAACCAGATGGCAGTGGTGGAGGCCATCAAGGTGGTTGCGTTGCACTCAAAGGGAGAAGCCCATTACTGGTGGTTTCATGGGATGACCAAGCTGGGTCACTCAGGAGTGACAGCGTATGATGATTTTACCAGGAGGGTGTTGGAGAGATTTGATTGGAGGGATCCAGAGGAGCACTTTATGGAGTTGACTAAGCTCAAGCTGACGAGGAACCCGGAGACCTACACCTCAAAGTTCCTAAGATTGTCTGTAATGGTTCCAGATTTGTCAGAACCAAGAAGGATTTACATGTTTATAGACGGGCTGCCAGAGCCTTTGCGTGGGCTAGTGAGGTCAACTCGGCCCACTACGCTGCAGGATGTAGTTGGGAGGTCTCGGGATTTGCAGGATGCATTACCAAAGACTAGGGCACCCATACCCAATAGATCAGCTTTCCAACAGAGAGGGAAGGACATTAGAGCTCCACCCTGGAGAGGGAACCAGGGCCGAGGGCCATTAGATGATGATCCCCGGAGAGACTTGAGGCAGAAGAAGCTTTGCTTCACCTGCCAAGAGCCATGGGCACCAAGTCATAGCTGTGCCGGAGGGAAGGCACACTACATTGAGGTATTTTTCGACAATGAGGGAGAAGAGGAGACACTCTTCGAGATGGGGGGAGAATCCTCCACCACCACCTCCTCCAGCAGCAGGAGGATCAGCGTTTGCACCGACTGGAAGGGTCCTTGCATCTTTGCAAGAAATACCCAAGTACCTAACGTTGAGGATCCGGGGAACAATTCAAGGACAATGTGTATCGGTGCTAGCAAAAAGTGGAGCTACGCACAACGTCATCGATGCCCAAATGGTGCAGAGGAGGGGCATACAGACAAAGGGTTTTGATGGATTTTTTGTGCCAATTCCAGGGCGCAGAACCATGCAGTGCATGCGGTATGTTCCAGCCTTGACAGTGACCATGGGGACATACTCCGTGACAAACCATTTTTTTGTGGTCGACATTCCAAACAGCAACATGGTGTTGGGGGTCCAATGGCTCATCACCCTCAGTAGCATCACTACCAATTGGCAAGCGTTGGAGAAGGAGTTCCTGGATAAGAAGAGCAGGAAACAGGTGATGCTCAGGGGCATGCATACATACCCCCCTCAGATAATTTTTGCGCACAGGATGGAGGGCAGACTTCCAGCGGGGGGATATAGAGTGGGCAATTGAGCTAAGGATTTCAGATGCAGGTGGTTCAGGCCAACCCATGCGCCCTGATGTTCAGGCCATCCTAGACAGTTACTCCACAGTTTTAGGGGACATTCCACCAGGACAACCACCTGACCGAGGATTTGAGCACACTATCAAATTGGGGCCCGGCATTCAGGTCATGATCACCACCCCCTACGGTCATCCCAAGGCCTTTAGGGACAAGATTGAGAGGGCTATCCATGAGCTCTTTGCATTAGGGCACATCAAGCCCAGCACTAGTCCTTTCGCTTCTTCAATTGTTTTGGTGAAGAAGAAGGATGGGACGTTGCAAATGTGCATAGACTACAGGGCCCTGAACAAGAAGACCATGAAGAACCGCTACCCCATCCCCAAGATCGATGAGTTGATGGACGAACTTGGGGGAGCGAAGTTCTTCTCTAAGATTGATCTGACGTTTGGATACCATCAAATTTGGGTGAGGGACAAAGATGTCCCCAAGACTAGGTTTTGGTGCCACTACAGCCACTTCGAGTTTTTGGTGATGCCCTTTAGGCTGACCAATGCTCCGACCACTTTCTAGTCTTGCATGAACCATATCTTCCGTGGTCAGCTGAGGAAGTTTATGTTGGTATTCTTTGAAAATATTTTGATATACAGCCGCACGTGGGAGGAGCACTTACAGCACAGGGGGAGCATTTACAGCTCATAGAGGCAGTACTGCGTATCCTGGACGAGCAGCAGTTCTACGCCAAGCTATCCAATTGCGAGTTTCTCTTGACAGAGATGCTCTATTTGGGGCATATCATCGGGGAGGACGGAGTGAGAGTCCACGAGGAGAAGATTAGGGCCATACGGGATTGGCCAGAGCCCAAGAATATGACAGAACTTCGGGGGTTTGTGGGCATTTGGACCTACTACAAGAAGTTCGTCAAGCGCTTTTCACAGCTTCCAGCACCCCGCACAGATCTCACCAAATAGGGGGCTTTCAGTTGGACCAAGACAGCGCAGAGGGCTTTTGATCGGCTCAAGGAGGTGATGAGCAGTTGTCTGATGCTTGCTCTACCTGACTTCACGCAGCCATTTGTGCTGGAGTGCGATTCTTTCGAGGAGGGAGTAGGCGCAATACTGATACTAGGGGGGCACTCCTAGTACGAGCTACCACCCCCAAACGGATCGCCAAACAGAGATAGTTAACAAGTGGCTGGAGGGCTACTTGCAAACTATGTCACCAGGCAGCAGAAGGCATGGTTGAAGTGGTTACACATGGTGTACTGCTATAACACCACCTACCACATGTCCATAGGTATGTCTCCATTTTGTGCATTGTATAGTTATGATGCTCTGACTTTCGTTGATGTCATGTTTGGAGACAGTAAGGCCCACAGGGCCAAGGAGTGGATACGGGAGACCCAAGACATCTTGTGGGCTCTCAAGTACAACTTGCGGGCGGCACAGAACCAATAGAAGATCTATGCTGACAAGGGTCGCGTGGAGAGACAATTTGAGGTTGGGGATCTAGTGTACCCACGCCTCCAGTCGTACAAGTAGTCCACAGAGAAGCTAGGGCCGCATTTCTATGGGCCTTATAGAGTCACTCGGAGAGTGGGGGAGGTAACATATGAGTTGGAGCTACCACCGGGGAGTCGGGTGGGGATAACATATTCCATGTATCTTGCCTGAAGAAGGCTCTGGGCCTTCAGGTAACAGCAGCAGCTAAGTTGCCTCCCATGGATGATGAGGGGCATTTGGTACTTTAGCCAAAGGTCATACTGGATACCAGGGAGGCACTTGAGGAGCAAGGTGGTGAAGGAATACTTGATCAAACGAAGGAACCTTAGGATGAGGATGCCAATGGGGAGGGGAAAAGATTCTTCAGCACCCATCTTTTTAGTGGCTTGAGGACAAGCAACAACCTGGCATGGAGGACTGTAATATCCCCAATTAGCAGTCAGCTAATTGGGAATATTAATTTTTGGCAATTTTGGCTTTTTCTAAAGTTAGACAGGAATAATGTGGGTCGAGACCCACAAATCACAATAAAGCAAAGCAGAAGTATTTCCCTATAGCTAGAAGGGAAAAATTGCGACCTAGGTGAGGGTGGGGAGAGCCAATGAGAAGGCTCTGTGCTGGACAGAGTGGCAACGTTGAGAGTGGCCAGTGAGGGGCAGCACTGAAGTGGCAAGTGAGGGGGCAGCGCAGTCCTAGGTGGGGCCCAAGAAGGACGTTGGGTTGTTGGAGACAAAAGGAAGAAGGCATCTCATTGTTGATCATTCATTCACCTAGTATTTTTCTGTCTGCATTGACTGAGCACGCTTGAGCTGTTGAGCCAAGTCTGCAATGTTGTTCAGCACAAGAGATCTTCAAGCAGAGATCTCAACCTCTGCCTCGGGGGACTTCGAGTGCCCGCTCAAGAGAGGAGATCCCACCATTTCGCAAAGAGGATTCAGAGCTAGATCAGAAGGAGTACGCAGTCCCTTCAGGACAGCGTAGAGGTTGCCCAAGCAACGCAATGATTGCGCAGTCCAACCAAGGAGTGTCGGAAGAAGGGAGTTGAGGACGAGAGTTATCGAAGGATTTGGAGGGGAGGTTAGCCACCTCCTACCAAGGATTTTGGTGACATTTCAGAGGCATCTTCCAGCAAATTCAGTCAGGGGGCCAAGTTGCCCAGCAGATCAGCGTAACAAGCCCAACTGGGATCAAGCTGTCTGGAAACCCTTCGCGAGTTATTATGGGTTTGGTGAGTAGAGCCCGAGGTTAAAAACCCGGAATTTTCTGAGCACGAGAGATAGGCCAAACAACAGACAGACGCCAACCAGCAGTAACAGTTCCAAGACTGGCAACGTAGAGGGAGAGCCACGCAGAGCACATTCCAGTAGTGATTTTTGTCCGGTTTATAGTTCTTCTTCATCCTGCCTAGAGCAGGCCCACGTGATATCCTTCTAAGCACCAATCTTGTACTATTTCCGACAAAATTAATAAAATGGCTTAGCGCTGGATTTGGCTTCATTCTCTATGTTCTTAATGGTGTTTCTATTTTGTTGTAGTTAATGGTCTATTTCCACTTTTATTACTATTAAGTATGAATCCCCATTTGGGGATATTACAGAAAGACCAAATGGATTGGTAAATGACACTAAAAAAAGTGTACAATCAATGATAAGCAACTACAGGAGTACCTAAGGCTAATCTGAGAGCATAATATAAACTCAACTAACAATGGTGTTGTTGAAAAAGGTTGTTATTGATGTCAAAAGTTGTCCAATTGAAAGCGTAAGTTATATATCCAAATAGCATATTTGGAAACATTTCCAATGATCTATAGCATGCCTACTACAAATATTGTTATTGGATTTTTGATGCCCCATTTAGATAACCAATCATTGAATGAATTTTTACTCCAACTACCTAACTCAAACAAGGGCATAGTATACATGGTTGGAATGCTTATTTTGAGACCTTTCAAACAGTGTATGGAACTCACTCCAACTCCTCATGGTTGAGGATAAAAGATTTTGTGAATATTCATTATACAGTGTACCAAGTCAGCCCAACTAGTGTACAAATCAGCCCAGCAAGTGGGCAAGTCGACCTTGCTTTTGGGGGTCAAACACACTATATATAAGTGTTATATAGAGGAACATAGGACTCACGTACTCAAGCCAATTCAGGTCTATCTAAGCAAGCAAAGGAGCAATCATAAGGTTCATACTTCATGAACCAAATGAAGTGAAGCCGAGTTGGGGAGCTTTTCTGAGGGAAGGGATTTTTGGAACATTTTTGGAAGATTTTTGGCACTCTTTGTGAAGGTTTTTGGTTCTAGAAGAAGGCAAAGTGCAGAGTTGTTCTAAAGGCCAAATATTAGTCCTATTGAAGTCGAGTTTTAGCCCAGTTGAAGGTTGAGCTTTAGTCTTGTTGAGGTTGAGTTTCAGGTCTGTTCTAGGAGCCAAATTCTAGTGTTTGAAGTTTGAGTTCAAGTTTCGCTTGAAGGCGGGTTTATGTTGTTTTGGAGGTAGATTCAAGTCTAGTTTGTGGTCGAAGTTGCAGTCATCTTATAGACTAAGTCACCTGACACAAGGACATGGGACATGCAGGACACGAAAATTTGGTTGTTTGACATGGGCGTGTAGACCCCCGGAACAAGACATGTAGGACATGTTATATATATATATATATATATATATATATATATATATATATATATATATATATATATTAAAAATTAATACGAAATAGATATTTCTTACACAAATTCTCATTCATGATACAAATTCAGACATAGATCTAGATTCTACATTGTAAATTTAAAATTTGTAAGTTATACAATGTAATTTGTGACAAATACAATTGTGACAGATTCATCAATGATCCAATAGGAGAAAGACAAGAAACTGCAGTTTTCTCATTAAGTCGTCAAAATCCAAATGTGTTACTTGTGAAAATTTCTGAATATTACTTATGCAGAAACCCTATTGTTAAATCACGATTAATCTAAGTTATACGAGTTAACCTATACAAGTTATTAATCTAAAATGTTCAGTATTAACATTGAAGTAAACACTTTAACAGCCTACACAGATACAGATCTGAACTGAATACATGCACATAGAAAAAGTGACACACAATAATTTCTAAACAATTGTCCCCAGAAAAAACCAATGCAGGAAAATCGGTCTTCTCATTGCTGGAGGGTTTATATTATTAAGTAGAATCTGAGTACATCAAATCTGGACACCTTACTGGTTAACCCGATAGAGAAATAAAAAAATCTGCAGCAATACCTCTATTTCAAAGAAGGAAAATTGGACTGACTCACACCCTCAAATGGGATTTACAGAACTCAACCACTTTCTGTCTTCAAAAACCCCAGCGTTGCTCTGAAGCCCTATGCGTCAATTCTGCTAGCCTTCTGGTGCCTCTACGCTGCTCAGGAGAGGCCTCCATAACCCTAGACTGGGTGATGCAGTCCCTGCGTTGCCCTAGCTGGGCCTGAGTAAGCCCTGATGGCCTCCTATTTCCTCTACGCTGCCTTTTCTGGGCCTGCGTAGCACTGAAGCCATCTGCGTTGCACAACTGCTGCTCCCTCTTTGCTGCTCTAATTGCTACTTCCTCTGCCTCTTTTTAACTCTTGGCTCTGGGATCAGATCATCCCCTTAGCCAATACTACCCCTCGCTGTAGCTGAAACACTTCTGGAAATTCTTAGCAAACCACACCCTAGAATTACAGCTTAGTTTCAGTGCTCTGCCTCCGTGTGTGTGTCCTCCAATTGACCCAAGCCTTTCCTTTATACTTTTCTCATTGGGAAACCAACAGTCGTGATCTAATCTTGAATCGACGACTAAGATTAAAAGAAAGCTTGATCCGTGTGACTTAAGTCATTTCCATCACATGTTTAAATTAATTACCTTTAATATTTTAATTTTCCTAAGTTAGACTTAGGGTCCTTAATTAAAAATATTAATTAATTAATTTCTCTTAAACCAGATGGAATTTCTCAAATCCCTTTTTGGGTCTTGGAGATCTCATGTACTCTAGTCCCTCCACAAAGTTTGGGAGCTAGACCACATTCGAAGCTACCCCAACACTCAAAATCCCAACACTCCCTCTTAGCGAGGAAAGTGCTCTAGCACAACACTACTTCACCCCGAAGCTCTGCACTGATCTCTGGTGTTGGTCTCTGCATTGATGCTTGGCCTGCTGCACTTCATTACTACGCTATTGTTGCTCTCCCGTACTGCTGCCCATGAAGCTGCCACTGCCACTGCCACATCTATATTGCAGCTTCGTCTCAATCTGTTGCATCGTGCTGCCTGTTAGCCACCTGTAAAATTTGATTATACCAAAGGTGGCTAAATATGTTTTGAGCCTTCAAGGAACAATTTTTCCCTATTAAAAATTGTTGGCTCTTGAAGACTCTTAAAGGCCTCATGCCTCTGTCCAGTTTCCCACACTGCTATTTTACATCCTAAAAACCTCTGAAATCCTACAAAAATCCAAAGTCAAATACTGCTGCAAACATCCCTTTCCCCTTCCTTCTCCTCACAACTAACCTCCTCTTCTATCCCTCCATTCCCCATGAAAATCCCTCATTTCCATGTTTCTGCTATTTCCCCTCATCAAAATCCATTTTATAAGGTCTAAGACACCTTCTTAGCCTTATCGGAACCTCCATTTCTTTTGAAAAAACCATAGAAAACGCATATTTTCTATGTTATGGGCTTAAGCCCCCTCGGGCTAAGCCTCTAACCCTTTTTTCGTCCATGCGCCCGAACGCCAGAACCAACTGCTAAACCTCGCGGGCGCTTATCCTTTCCAATAATATTTCTTTGCCCAAAACATTAAAAAACCTTTGTAAATTCGTGTTTTTGGGTTTATAATTCATTTCCAAAGTTTCCGCTCGTATAAATTGTGGAGCAATCTCGACCGTCGATCTGCCCCGCAGATCGGACGGTGCAGAGCGCGCCTTTCCTGTCGACCCCCCCCCCATTCGTGCGCTGTTTTCCAAACCCGCCCGGTATCCTTCGCACCGCCTTCGGGCTAAAAGCTGTTTTCTTCCATTGTCCAGCGATTCCATATGCTGTGTGACGCGTGTCCCCTGTACGATTTGAAAACCGTCGTGCAACCGTCGTCCATCGCGCGTTATACTTCGTACCAGGATGCCCAGCGAAATTCATCTCTGTCGTCCGATCTGGGCCCACTCATCCAACGGTTATCGCTCTTCGAGAGTGTCTGATGTATAACCAAAGTCCCCGCGTGATAAACAAGCCATCACACCACGGCAAATACATCTCCACCGTCGATCTGATCTGCAGATCGACGGCTCATTTTGCATCGCCCGATTTTGTTGCCTAGTCAACGATTCCCCGCCACTGACTTTCCATTGCCCGCCCCCGACCATCGATCACGCGCGATCAACGGCTCAGATTTGATCCTCTTCCACCTATTCTATAATCTCGACCGATCAATCCTGACCGTCGGATGATGCCATCCGACGGCCACGCTCCTCCACACACCTTCTGATGCAGTTAAACCTATAAAGCAGGATTTTTTAATGAGTTTTCGCATTTTGCAGGGTTTAAATCATTTATTCGTGGTTTCCAAAGAAGATTCAGGGAAGGAGGGTGACGACCCTCCCGTCTTCAAATCATCTGAGGAAATCACCCGCAGGGATCGAATGCACGTTTCATCCATGTCCTCTCAGGCATTGGTGCCTTTTAAACCCTGCACGGCCCTGCACGACAGCAAGAAAACCATGAAACAGGCACAGTCGAAGATTATCAGTGTCGAAGACCAGGATGAACCAGAGCAGAGAATTAATGGACAAATTAGCAAGGATTACGGCTAAGACAGTTATCAAAAGCCTAATCCCCAATCTAAAACACAGTTTAAAGAAAAACCTGAAGTGTTTTATCAGGAAAACCCTCCGCCGCCACAAATGGAGGCGAATTGATTCCTCCTAGCGACCAAAGTGCCACCTGTGCCTCAAAGTATTCAATCAGGAAAAGAACTTATTGATCGGGATCAGATATTTTACCTCGACGCGGCCGAAGAGTTACTTCTACCAGGAATTTAATGAAAGTATGTTTGCAGTGTAACCCTAGCATCACACAGAGCCTCAAAGGTCAACAAAAGCTCCCACCGAGCTTAATTCATAAGGGTAAATCAATTAATACAGTGAAACACCTGTACAGTTTCTTCATTGAGCCTCCCAAAGGCCAAGAAGACATTAACTCTGTATTAATTGTATTTGAGATCTTTTATCAGATCTCACCTCCTCATCCTTCTATATATACTTCAGTAGAAGATGAGTGAGGGGTTGGTTGTTGATGTAATTGCTGAAGCATTGTAATGTAATTGAGCTGAAGACTCCTGATTGTAAATAGTGATTCACTGGCTCTTGGAGCTCTGCTTGTAACAGATAAGTTAGGTCAGGAAAGAAAGATAAATTAAAACACTGGACTTGAAGATTGTAACTGGTTTGGAGCATCAATACACGCTGATTTATGGGATCTTGGTCTATGTTAACGGTGATGTTATTCTCATTGTAACTTGTTATTTTATTCCTGTTTTCATTTTGTTTCATTTTCTTCTGTAAAGAACAGTTTAAACAGTGTTAGGACCTACTGTACACCAGTAACCTTCTCTGGCTGAAAAATCTTTATTTAAATGTTTTCTTCCAAATGCGTTATTTGAAAATGATTTAATTCAGTTTAAGCATAGGAGTGCTGGCGTTCCCTCGTCTTATTGTCTTAGCTGAATATTATTTTTGAATGTTACTTTCAGTATATGTTGTGTGAAGATGAACTGAGGAAGTTATGGTGAGCCCTGGTCCCAGTCTTGTTGGCATAACCGTTTGATTGTTTCCCTTAGAATGTGTTAAAAGCTGGATAGTTTCAAAGTACTTACCAGATCTTAGGCCACTCTATGTTATCTCTGTGATTGTCTTGGAAGTAGCCAAGTAAAGAAGAGCTAGGAGAGGATTTGTGGTGAGCCCGGCCCGCTAGTCTCTACTCCAAAGGTTGCCTTCAAGTTTCCCTTAGTTTTTGTACGTTTTCTATTGGAAGTGTATCAAAGGCTGGATAGTTTCAAAGTACTTACCAGATCCTAGTTTGATTTCATGTCTTTCTTAAGTGCCTGGTCAAAGGCTGGCTAGTTTCAAAGTACTTACCAGATCCTAGGCTGCTCTTTGTTCTGCATCTGTTTATTTCCCCTTCTTAATGTATCATTCCATTCCATAAATCAAACCTTAAAGAGATCCTTAGACATAGATGACTTGCCCCATGGACCACTCTTGCCTCTTACTGTTCCAATTAAATCCTCTTATGACTCCATAGCCCAATGGACTGAAAACCTGCCTTCATCTTTTCTCTTGATCAAAACTTACTCTTTTGCTTGCAACTTATCACTTTTGAACCTCTTTACCTTTGGGACTTTTTCACCTCCAACAGCAATCATGTTCAACCATCCAAAAACAAAACAAAACCCTTGGTCTTCATAACTAGCCTAATATCATTATTCCAGACTTCAAAGACAAATCCATCTTTGCACTCATTGGAGAGATCCCTCTCCGGATTCAGGAGGGCTAGATCCTAGAATCCCAAAGTTGGTTGAAACGATGTTGTTTCTGTAATTGGACTCTGCCAATCTTGCTAACAAATTACAGATTCCTAACATTTCTGCCAACTGCTGCACTGCAACTCAGTTACTGAGAGAAACAACTGAAAACTCCTGCCCAACCTTTGACAGACAGGTCAATTGGGTTGCATCCTCATCACTGAAGCTCCATAGGCTACTACTTTGCGCTGTCCTCCTGAAGCTATTGCGTTGTTGCAGCTCTGCTCTGCGTAAGCCAGCCTGCATTGCGTTGTTGAAGTCTCATCAGCCCCTCTACGCTGCGCTGCTACGCTGCTAATGCATCTACACGGCGCTGCTCCCTCTCAACATCCAGCTCTGCCTCTGCTCCATCTGTGACTCTCTGCACCCACTGCTCCAGTTGTCCCATTACTATCTTAATGCTCCCATAGCTTGTATGTGATCCAAGAGTTAGGCTACTCAAGGATCCTGCCAACACTCTGTAGATACTCTACAGATCCATGTCACCCCACTTTCGTGGTGCATGAGCGCTCATGGCTACGTCATCTTCGGAGCAATCGTCCGCAACAGCAGCCTTGGAGGTAGAAGCTTCCTTGTCCCTCTTCTTCTGAGGACAATTGCTGACGAAATGTCCTAGATCACTGCACTGGAAACACTTGATCTTTGATAAGTCACGCTTCTTCCTCCCTTGCTGCCTCTTTGATGCCACGGTAGCATCTTCTTCCTCTTCCTTATTTCACTTTACTTGATCATGTGTTGTACTGTCTCTAGGTGAACCGATAGATTTCTTCTTGACAGAGGATCACCCACATACTGTCCCAGTTGGGAAGGTCTGCTCTGCCCAAGATACTTTGGATAAAAGTTTCCCAGTCCTCTATGACCGCATTGAGTGTAGTCCTCACCATCACATCATCCTCCACTTTCACTCCCATGGCAATCAACTGATCCATGATCGCCCGTAATCTGAAAAGGAAGGGTTTGATCTCTTCTCCCTTAGTCATCATGAAATACCTCATTTGATTCTCCAGAAGCATTCTCCTCTGGACGGATCTTCCTTCATATAGTGAGGTCAGGGCCACCCACATACCATGAGTCGTTGTCTTCTCGTTTATGTGAGGCACTACATGATCTTCGACACCGTCCATGATGAAGCGCTTGGCATGTGTCGTTGCTTCTTCATGCTTCTCCAGTTGCTTCGCATCGATTGGCGTGGCCAGGACTTTCTCTACATGCTCCCTCAGACCGTATGCCTCCATGACTACTAGGATTTTGTCCTTCAAGACTACAAAATTTGACAAGTCGTCCAACCTATCCTGATCACGTAGTCCTTGAGGTTCCATAAGCTCAATAAATTTGTCAGAACTAATCCTTCTCTCTATGCTAGAGACTCGAATCTGGGGTCATTGGAGAGAAAGGCACCCTCGGCTCCCTCTAACAACTAACTTCCTCTCTTGGAAGTCTGCCAAATCACAATGAATCAGCTCTCTTTGATCCTTTGATCGATCTGCAGATTTCTTTGCCTGGAAATCCTTTGAGAAGTTGTTCTCCTCCCACTCTTTGTCAACTTGTGCTCAGGCTAATTTCTGCACCTTCAGTAATTTAACCCCACCAGCAACTACTAAAGTTCTGTAGCACTGCTTCTGGCACTCTAAATCAGCAACAGCTTCGGGACTACGTCACCCTGGTTGGCCTTTGTGTGAGCAGATAGTCCCTGCGTTGCCTCTGCGTAGTAAGTACGTGGGCCTCTGTGGAGACTGCATCACTCTGGCCTCTACGTGGCTCTGCTTCCCTCTGTTGCTATGATGTCCTCTCTAGTCCGACTTTCTACGGTTGCTGTTGCTTTCTTTGTTGCTTTCTGCAGCAAGGATTCTTCAGTCTTCTTGCTGATGATTCAGCTAGATCTACAACTTGGCTCTGATACCATGTGAAAATTTCTGAATATTACTTATGCAAAAACCCTACCATTAAATCATGATTTACTTCTACTACTTATACAAGTTATTAATTTGAAATGTTCAGTATTAACATTGAAGTAAACACTTTAACAGCCTACACAGATACAGATATGAACTGAATACATGCACATAGACAAAGTGACACATGAGACTTTATGGACAACTGTCCCCGGAAAAACCCAATGCGGGAAAACTGGTCTTCTAGCTGCTGGAGGGTTTATATTATTAAGTAGAATCTGAGTACATCAAATCTGGGCACCTTACTGGTTAACCCGACAAAGATATACAAAAATCTGCAGCAATACCTCTGTTCCGAAGACGGAAAACTGGACTAACTCACACCCTCAAAAGAGATTTTCAAAATTCAGCCCCTTTGTCTTCAAAAACCCCAGCGCTGCTCTAAAGTCCTCTGCGTTAGGTCTGCTAGCCTGCTGGTGCCTCTGCGCTGCTCAGGAGAGGCATGTGTAACCCCAGACTAGGTGATGCAGTCCCCGCGTTGCCCTAGCTAGGCCTGCGTAAGCCCTAATGGCATTATGTCGCCTATGTGTTGCCCTTTCTTGGTCTGCGTAGCACTGAAGCCCTATGCGTTGCACAGTTGTTGCTCCCTCTGCGCTGCTCTGACTGTTGCGTAGCTCTGCCTCTTGCTGACTCTTGGTTCTGGGATCAGATAATCCCCTTAGCTAATACTACCCCTCGCTGCAGCTGAAACATTTCTACAAATTCTTAGCAAACCACACCCTAGAATTCCAGCTTAGTTTCAGTGCTCTACCTTCGTGTGTGTGTCGTCCAACTGACTCCAAGCCTTTCCTTTATACTTTTCTTGTTGGGAAACCAACGTCGTGATCTAATCTTAAATCAACGGCTAAGATTAAAAGAAAGCTTGATCTGTGTGACTTAAGTCATTTCCATCACATGTTTAAACTAATTACCTTTAATATTTTAATTTTCTTAAGTTAGACTTAGGGTCCATAATTAAAAATATTAATTAATTAATTTTCTCTTAAACCGGATGGAATTTCTCAAATCCCTTTGTGGGTCTAGGAGATCTCATGTACCCTAGCCCCTCCACAAAGTTTGGGAGCTAGAGCACATCCGAAGCTACCCCAACACTCAATCATCAAAATCCAAATGTGTTACTTATAAGTAGACCATAGTAGCAATGCCAATGGCAAATAGAAATAGAAAATACAAAACTTCTTCAAAGTAGTAGGTAGCTCCTGAATCATCAATCATCATCTTCATCATCAAAATCAACATCATTGTCATGGTCAACATTGGCCTCCTATGCTACATCCTCCTCCTCTGTATCCTATGTAATCTCTGCATCTACTAGTGTGGAGGATGACCCCTCAAAAGTATCACTATCATCAAAAGTGACAGGCTCTAGCACTGGGTCATTAAGATCCAAGATGGTCAATCCCAACTCAACACTATTGTCCAACCCCATATCATTAAGATAGACATCCCACATCTTTGTCTTTCCTTTCAACCACTCATCCCTCCACTTGTAAATAAGACGAAGGTTGGTGTGCACATACACTATTGTCTCTACCCTGGACTGCTCAAGCCTGCTCTTCTTAACACTATACAAATTCCCATATGTGCTCCAATTCCTCTCGCAACAAGAGGATGAAGTGACCTGTGAGGGGAGCCCCATGGCTAATTGTTGTAGAGGAGGGCTTATTGCCCCGTGTCTCTAATCACACCATAGCCTGCAAACCACCCAGTGCTAGTGGAAAAATCTACAGAGGCATCCTCCACCTCATCAAGGGATGCTCTATCCCAAAATATCTGCCTCAATGCATCCTTGCTCCCCTTTGAAATTTCACCATCCATGTGAGGAGGGAATCTGCGGGAAGGTCCACCATTCAGCCACTCATGGTTGTAGTATTTTGGGTTCAATGAGTGAGCTAAACAATGCAAAGGTGTGCAATTCTTGTCCCATCTATTGACAATAATATCTTGTATCATGGTGAAGAAGGCCTCTGATGATGTCTCATACTTAAGGCACTCACTCTGTAAAATAATGGTCCTCACGTACTCAATCATGGAATCCCATCCCTCATAAACCTCTCCTAGGATGGGTTGGCCTGTATCTACAAATCATACCAAAGCAATGATAGGGTACATGATCCTAATAGTGAGATCTACCCTCTCCCACCAAGCATCATCTAACACTGTGTCCACTCTTTTTGAGGCTGCTTGATTTGTCTTTCTCCAAAAAGACCAAAACTCTAAAATAACCATGGCCCCAAGACCGGTCTTGACCTCCCTCAACCTCTTCAACATGATAAATGAAGAGGCGAATGGTGTATCTGCAATCTTCAACAATGATAGATGGGTGTACTCTAGGACACGTTGTACACACTCGAGGACACGCTAAACACGAGAATCAGATATGTGTCCTAGAGAATCGTGTTTGATTCATGGGATTCAGGACACAGGGGGGGGAGGACAAATCCAGTTTCTTAAGTTATATACCAAGTTCTAGTATGATATTTCAGGTGGCGAAGCTCTATTGGAGAATTTTATAGGGATCTTCGGAGGCCAACTCTGGTTGGTTAAGGCAGTGTTAATGGAGTTTAGTTAAAGTAGTTGTGATTTTAAGGTGTTGATAAGGACGAGCCCTATTATGGGCAAAGGTGCAGTAAGAACAAGGCTATCATAGGAAATTTTTGAGATTATCATGTGGGCTATATATGGTTAGTGTTTAGTGCAAAGGTTGATAGGTTGCAGGAAGTGGACCTTTGAGATTGTAAAGGCCTATTAGTTCCAAATGATGAAAATCCCCATGTAGCAGAAATAAATTTGCACTGTTGAGGTAGGTAGACCTTCTCTTTTAACGTATAATAATCCTAAGCAATGACATTTGAAAAGTGAACAACAAGAGTTGTGAAAGTATACATGTGTAGGGTTAAGGCATTGGCTAAGTGTTCAAATGGTCAACTGAAAGAGTAGTTGACCAAGACAAGATTGAATAAATCGGCCAAGCAAAGAACCAACTATACTTAAAACTAATGAGATATACTAGACTGCACGTAGACAATTGGAATTGCACATTGATAATCAAAGTATGGCAGCAAAGGATGCTTGTTGAAGAAGCATGTCAACAGATTCCTGGATAATTAAAGTTAAGATTTGATGAGTAGTAGTTGAAACTTGATAGTAATATGGTTACTTGGGAGCGAGAAAAAAAGCAGGGAGCGGGAACAGAAGCGGGAGCAGGGAGTGACATTTTCAAAAGCTCCCGGTTCGAGAGTGAATTTTTATATAATATATATTTTTATATATTTTGATGCATATATGTCAACAAAAGCATGTAGAATGATGAATTAGATATAAAAAACATAAAAACATAGATTGAGGCATATAACATCAATCATCTAGAAATTATAATCTTCATCAACCACATCCACAAGTTAGTAACATACAACATATTGAGTCTCATGATTCATCAATCTTAAGGTTTCAAGCTTTCAAAATTCAATATATAACATTTATCATCATTGATCACTAAAGTTGTAACTTGCACTTGTAACCATTACCATTACCAAGTAACCAAACGATAACAAAGAATATCTAACATGAAATGAAATGTTTCAACTTTCAACTTTCAGGAAGCATCGTATTTATAATTCATTACCAATGAGTTATGAATGCCAACTTCAAACTTAAATTGTCATATATTGTTTACAAAAAATACCATAATAAATATGAAAGAGTCAATAGTTATAAAAAGTGCTAGAAACTGGAAAACACAAGTAACTCTATTATTTATTGCTCGACTCTCTTGCGATGAGAAATTTCTAATTTCTTGGCTCATGCTTTATTGGGAGTCTCCTCCTGCATAGTCGAACGACCTTGGTGCTCTTGATTAAATACAAGTTCCATACCCTAGTACCCTTGGTGCTCTTGATTATTGGGAGTCTGCCCCACAAAGAGGGCTTGGTGCTCTTGATTAAATACAAGTTCCATGTCCTAGTACATGACAAAATCCAATGGAAACATTGCAATCCGCCACAATCCTGAAATCCTGAAAGAAAAAAAAGATAAGTTAGTTCGATTTTGAGTTAGATCTAAAATTCTACTTTCTCCATATGAAATCCAATGAGGTCGAAACCACTCGCAAACATCTTAAGTCATTTCATGGTAATGTTAAAAATTTAAGTAAAAGGATGAAAATGTTTTCAGAAATTAACATTACCATGAACTGCATACCAACACTAGGGACATAGGCTTGACCATTAGGCTGCCCCACTATTGTTTCCAACCTTCAATAGCTCCTTAATAGACAGGGAGCAAATAAAAAAATTAGGGAGCCTCGAGGTCGCTCCCAATGCGCACCGGGAGCGAATTTGACAGGGGGGTGCTCCCTTGCAACCATGTACAACAAGTTAGAGGACTATAGTCTATGCCAATGGTAGTGTTGGTTGATCAACACACAACTCGTTGCTACCATGGATCTTAAAAGATCATAACAATTTCTTTTGGGACTTGTCACCAAATCTCCAAATAATGACCAAGTGGATGGTTGAAGACTAGGTCAAAAGCATCATTGTACACCTTACAAATGCAACATCAAAAAAATCGGACAAACTATTTGTTTGCCATTTAGATGGCACAATTCCCAAAGAAACGTGGGTCATTGCTTGATTGACAAGCAAATAAGTTCAGTTGTTGAATTAATTCTTAGCCATAGACCGTAACAAGGATGCAAGTTGATGACTGGTTGGTGAAGGAGGATGCAACTGTAGATGAATTAAGCTTCGTATTCCTAAAAAAAGTAAAACATGGTAAGGCATTGCTCACATAAGTCATCCACAACTGTAGATGATTGTAGGAAAGAGACATTTAGAAAGGATTGAATCTTTATAGTCGTGGAGACATAATGAGAGACCAATTGTTGAAGGTGAGCAAACAAAATTTGGAAGGGCCTCAAGGCCAAACCCATTAACTTTCCTTGTTTCTATGTTGTGATCCTAGGGAATTTGTGAAATGGCAGCAAAGGAAACCACCAGCCAAGGAAACCATATCGACTGTGGAAGTTGATTGAAGGATCGCAACTGAAAGGGGGTATTTGTTGTGGGGAAGAATAGAATATTGACAAAAGGTAGACTTCAACTCAACGTTGGAATTTTTAAACACGGTGAACATCACCCTATCCTACAAATAGCTAAAGTAAAAAGGACAAATTCACAGCCACAAAAAGGGACAAATTGATAGACAAATAGTAATTAACAACGAAGCAAATTATAAGACAAGAGTGAGGCATTTGTAAAGATAACCTTACAAATGTGGAACCACAAAGGTCGTGCAATATTGCATGTTTAACCACTTCCTAGTTGGAAATTTTATTGAAGAATAAATGGATTTCTATTACCATGAGGGCTCTCTTAAAAACATTAACATTTTGTGTATTGATTGTGTATTACTTAATTTATTAAGAGTTAATGACGAATGGAATTTAGGCCAAAACAATCATACAAGGCATATTGATGGGTTTTAAATGAACTCTGATTTGAGTGCCTATCATCCACCAAAAAGCGG
Source organism: Pinus albicaulis (assembly GCA_034641835.2). Taxonomy (NCBI): domain Eukaryota; kingdom Viridiplantae; phylum Streptophyta; class Pinopsida; order Pinales; family Pinaceae; genus Pinus; species Pinus albicaulis. The sequence goes on along the minus strand of CM076572.1, from coordinate 1,420,471,075 downwards.
ATGACCCATAGGAGAAAATTTTCTCCTCCTGGGATAGCTAACAACCCTATTTGATCAGCGCATAGCATGATGCCAGGATACTCCACTTTTTGCTCCAATCAAATCTCTCTCTCCCATCTGACATTCCTTCATGAAGGAAGGTGGATCATACATCAATAGGTACTTTAATCTTTGTTACAATCATGAGCTTTCACTTATTGTTATGGACATACTAATATGGACATACTAATATCGATCAACAGAAAACTAGATGGTTGACAAATCGTGATTGTATTCTTGTTCCCTCACTTCAACTGGGATGTTAGTATTTGACACTAGTCAACTGAGACCTCCTCTAACGCCTTAGAGTTTTAGAAAGGGCATTATTGGGGAGGCTCTTATTGAAGTAGTTATCCATGATATTCCATACTTACCACTTTCCATCTTCCCCATTATTCCATCTCCATTCTTCAGGTTGGTGTTCATTGGTCATTGGTATTGACACCCTTTCATTCTCATCCTTGAGTCTAGGCTAGAACACTTTGCCCTGGAGTCTAGAGGTTGATGCATCTAAAAGAAAGGTAAAAGTATAAGAAAGCAAATAGAGAGCAAGTAATTTCATTTAGGACCAAGTCTTTAAGCAAAAAAACGCTCCCAAAATTCTCCCTCCCTAAAAAAATGCTCCCTCCCTAAAAAAACGCTCCCTAAAACGCTCCCTTCCTAAAAAAACGTCCCCTAAAGCGCTTCCCTAAACGCTCCCTAAAACGCTCCCTGAAATCCAGGGAGCATTTTTCTTGTTTAGGGAGCACGCTCCCGATGCGCTCATGATGCGCCCCCAAAACGCTCCCGCTTGGAGCACGAATTGGGAGTGGGTTAGAGAGGGAGGGTGGGGCGCTCCCCAGCAACCCTAGTTAAACCTCCTTATTTATGGCTGGCATCATCCCTCATTTGTTGTTTATGTATATTTTCAGCCATAAAGGTCAAATTCCTACCCTATCCCCAATCTCTATTGGAAGGCCTTTGTTCCTTAGTTGTTGATTATCCTTAGAAAGCCTTTTCTGTGGCTGCAATATGACATTGTTCACCCTATCATTGCATATCAATCAAACCCTAACTTACAGTAGTCTTACCTTTGGTCTACACATGAGCATTTGAACTTTACTATAGATCATCTAGGCCTTTCTAGGCTTTGTCAGCACTCTAGGCCATATTATAGACCTTTTATTACATCCCCTTAAGTCATAGCATTAGAATATCCTTTAGGTGATCTGGGGAAGATTTCAATGTGGTTTAATAACACTAAAGAGCAGGAGAAAGGTTGTTGGAATGACAATGACAACCCTTTGTCTTCTTTCCAAGAGCTCTCGCTCCACCCAGTGAGGCTTTGCACTGGATTTTGCAACAAAAGCACCATTCTAATATTTTGACTCACCCATTGGATTACAAATCTGTATGGTATCACAGCAAAAGATTCTTAATATGTAAGTTGCAATAATGCAAACATGGGAAAACCTCTCAAGAGAGAATGTCTTCCAAAACTACAAAGAGAAAAATCAACAAGTTGAAGAGGAGAATGAACATTTGGGGAAAATAATCAAGTTGTTGGGGAAGGAGAATGTAGGGTTGTAGTTGTCTCTGGAAATTTATGTGAAACTTCTTCAGGAGCAGCATGACCAAGTTTTAGATAAACCATGATAAGAATTACTGGTCAAAGAAGCCATCTTGGCAAAGGGAGTTAAGAGGAAATCAAAGAAGAGAGGATGTTTGCTTTAACTCAATTGAAGCAAACCTAAAGACAACATGGTAAGCACTTCATCTTCACCCCTTTTGGCAATTGAGATTTTTGGTAGTTTTGAAAGTTTGGAACTTGCCAAAGGAATAGCATCATAGTTGCTATAGAGGAGAAGTTATGGAGGCCAAGAATTTGAAACATATGGTCAAGAATGAAGAGCGTCGATGTTGTGAATTCCAAACCATCTTAGAGTAGTTTAGGATACAATGGTCGTAATTTCACCAAGCATGAATATTCTAAGACGACCCTAAGAAATGTATAAACCTCAAAAATCATTTTTTCGAGGGCTCGAGAAGAATAAAGTTTTTAAATTATAATTCTAGATCTGGTTTATTATTCCTAGTAAATTTATATCTCGGAAATTTAAATTTGCGTTTACTAAATAAAAACACACCAGAATTTTCACTCAAAAATTTACAATGGAAGCAAACATAAGAAATAATTCTCACACAGAAATTAATGCTCCAATTGAACTTCACATTTATTACTCAAAACAGTGAGGCCTCCCTAACTGGGAAAAATGATACTACTACAAAACCCAAGCTACAACAATTATAGAGATTTTCACCTGTACCAGCGATACGGCCCTCCAAATCTCCTATAAAACACCCCAAAGGCCTACTATTTGCTTCATCCTACAAGTTGCACTCAATCGTGTGACCGATCTATATTCTTGTGCACCTAAGCACTTGTACCAACTCAACAAACCCTTCCTGTGCAGCACATGTGAGATCTCTACTTGAATAATGCCTCACACGTCTAGCTACTTCTCCTTGATCTACTAAACTTGCTATACAGTCCTACTAGGAATGATCTTTTGCTACTGAAATCTCTCTAATATTTTCCTCCCTTGGTCTTGACCTCTAGATGAAAGTCCTTCACCTTTTGTAGAGATCTCTCATTTGAGAAAGTGCTCTTCTTTTATAATTCTTCATTAAGCTAAATCCATAATCCTAATCTCCTAAGTGATTGATGGTTGATATTATATCTCGTGTCACTTGAGATCAATAGTTGAGATTATATCAAATTTTGGAAAATGGATTCTAGGGTTTTCTTTGCGAACTCCCTTGTCGCCGCCTTGACTTGGATAGAACCGACTCTCTCCCATGCAGCTGCGGACGTCTGAATGCAACAACCTGCGTCACACCTCAGGCCCTTTCTGCCCCTCTGGGCGTTTTCAAGCTCCAGTGCCTCCATTCATAGGAGGCCGATGGCGCCCAAACCTTCTGCCACAGATATAAACCTCGGCCCGCAGTTGTCGAGATCTGGAATGGCCACCTCCATCAATCGAAGACCGAACGGGTTAAGGAATGCCCTACAGAGGGTTTCCTGTCTTCTCCTCCACCTGATGCACGAACGACCTCCCGCGATCAATCAAGCTGCTTTGTCGCCTCCCGACTGCGCCGACCTCCCGTCTTCCCCTCCTCTTCGCCATGCTCCTCCAGAATCTTCATCCCTGGGCTGCCATGGACCCCCGAATCGTCAGCTCCCTTTTCAGATCCAGATTGCTCTATTAAATGGTAAAACCCTGCTACTGTGGGTACACTCCACAGATCTGGTTACACACCTTTCGAAGGCCATCGAACACCAGCTGGGGATTCCCTCATCTTCTATGTGGTTTCTCCATGCAGGTAAACAACTCCAGGACCTCTTTCCTCTCTCCTTTTACAACATTGAAAAAGATGCTCGGGTGATTCTTTCCCTCCGTTTATGAGGAGGGGCCAAAGGGTAGTCCTCTGCAGGAATCGGCTTCTCTTATCAAGATGTTGTCCATGCACAGGCCCCCAAACAGACTGCTTCTCCTACGGAGGTTTCCAAGCCCTTTTTGGTCAATAAAACGGAAGATGTGCCCTCTGTTGAGATCTCCCTCTCGAATCTTAAAGATCGACAGCAACTATTTGCAGAGAAAGCCTTCATCTGCAGATTCAATGGACTCTGGCCTAGCTCAGCCGATTTATACCAGTGGATTCATTCCACCTAGACCATCAACTGCAAGGTTCTTTTCTGTTCAAAAGGCTTCTTCATAGTCATTTTCCCTCATAGTGAGGACTACCAAAAGGCCCTTACTGGTGGTCCATGGTTCTCGGGAAAAGCGGGATTATTCCTTACACCCTGGTTTCCAGACTTCAATCCCTCCTCGGTCGTCATCAACAAGCTTCCAATCTGGGTGCGGCTTCCAAACTTACAAGCTCATCTTTGGCACCTTCTTATCCTCCAAAGCATTGGAAACACTCTAGGACGCTTTTTGCAAATCGATCCCTACAGATGGGAGAAGGGTATCATCACCTACTCCAGAATTTGTGTTGAAATTGACATCAGCAAAGGATTACCTGACCAAATCCTTCTCAAAGTCGGAGATTTCCTCTGGTCACAAACCCTAGACTATTAGAACACTGTGTTCCATTGCCGGCATTGCCATCAAACAGGGCATCTTCAGAACTCCTGTGCTTCTTTCCTAGCCCAAAAGAAAAGAATCATACGTAGATCGAAAGACGAAAGCTGGAAACCCTGTGATCCGCCGCCCCCGAGGAAGGTTATCGAGTCCTCCGGCTCGGATGATGATGAGATGGAATCAAATGAGGACGAAGCCATACAGCAGCAAGCGCAATCCTCGGTAATCCCGGAAAGACCCTCCGCCTCCATGAATCTCCAGAAACGTTCACACGAGTCCACCTCCTTTGACTCGGATACAGATTCTCTTCATTTGATCAGAGCAACAATCTTCAATTGATCTCAGCCCACCCGTCCCCTGACGGCTAGACCAAAGTCACCAAAAAGAAAGGAAAGAAAAGTCATTTCGTGGACTTTGCCCACTCTGGGTAGCGTCCGTGGTCTGTCTCTCGGAGCTTCCCTTGTCCCTCCCTTTGTTCATCTTTGTTGTTCTCTTGTTAGCATCTTGGAACCACCGTTGATCGTTGATTTCCTCAAGATCTCCTGGTCTCCAAATTCTCTAGATTGTAACTCCTTTTGTACTATATGCTCTTAATAGAATCGGTCCCACTTAATTTACAAAAAAAAATAGTTGAGATTATATCTCGTGTAACCAAAGATCAATGGTTGAGATTAAATCTAAGTCACTAATGTAATTAAATTAAATTACCTTGGAGTTTCCTAGATCAATAGACAACATTAATTAATTAACTTAAGGGGTTTTCCTACGAAAAATCATAAAAAACAACTTACCCAATGTTAGTTTTCTCTAGGCCCAACAAAACGATTAATGTGTTTAGTGAATTTTTATATCCAAAAAATTATTTTTATTGAAAACCAAGAAAAAATTAGATCTGAAATCTACACACAATTAACATAGTTGAACTTCTAACAAATTATGCAGAGTAGAAACAAGAAATCCAAGCACAAGCTTTTTGCACAACTTTTACCGTGGAAAACCCCAGTGTGGGGAAAAACCAACAAAGACGTATTTTTTAAGGCTTCAGAGAGAATACTCAAGAAATAATTATAGTAGTGGATTTGGAGAATGTATAGCCAAGAATGGCCACAGAAATCGGCCCTCTCTCCTCTCCAATGATACAGCCTGAACTACAGCCTCTCTCTAACAGAGCAGGGCCACTTTTCTTCAACAAATCTTGACCAAGGGTTCGGCCTCTCCTCCAAGAGGAAATTGGGCCCTAATACTCAACCTCTCTCTCCCATAAACACAGCCTAGGATTTTGCCCCTTTCTCATTGCTCAGTAGGCCAGGTTACAAAGCCTCTTTTTCTGAACAAGACAGCCCCTTCTCTCAACTCCTCAACCTTCTTCTCACCCAAATTGGCCCTCTTCTCTCTACCTCAATGTGATCTCTAAGAGTCTAATGTGTCCTTCACCCACTCATTCCAACAATTTATAATTTCTCTCATAACCATATTTCCACCTTGAGATCTTCAAAGAGAAGATCAAAGGCCAAAATTTGATCCTATCACTTTCTTTGATTTTGTCAAATAAAACTATTTATTTCCAAAGTTATAATCTTTAGAAATCTAACTTACAAAGCTAATTATAACTAATTAAATTAATTATCATGATTTTCCAAACTTTGGACTTGGGAAGAATTAAAAAAGGCTTAAATGAGTAAATTTTCAATATATCTTTAGCATTCCTAGACACAATGCCTATACAGAAACACCACCTATCCAAGCTACAATTTTAACACTCCCTCTTAGCGAGAACATTGTTCTACTCCACCCCAACTTGTCCTCGAAGGATATAAACTTGCCTTTCAACATGGCCTTTGTGACGATGTCAGCAACCTATTCATCTAGAAGTACATATTGCAACTTCATTGTGCCTTTCTACACACAGTCCCCGATGAAGTGGTAAGTGATCTATATGTGTCTTGTCCTGTCATGAAAAACAGGAATTTTTGAGAGCTTGTTGTAGCTCTAACTGTCACAATTTATCATGATCAACTCCAACTCCTAATCAAATAGCCCCATGATTAACTTTCAAATCCAAATGGCCTCACATGATGCCAAACTTGTTGCCATGTACTCAAGCTCAACAAAACTCAGTGCAACTGGCTTCTATTTCCAACTAAACGAAAAAACAACTGTTGAAAATACTAAGATGGGGGTGAATCAGTTTTTCTATTCAATTAGTTAATTTTAACTTCACAGAGCATTAATTGTCATTAGCATCAAATAAACATAAAGCAATCATTAACACCTATGAAACCAGATTCATTCCTCAACCCCGTCGTGTCCCGAACTGGTCGAATCAAACACGATTCAGTGGTACACGTGTCCTCCACATCGTGTCCCATCAGAACACCATCGTGTCCCATGATCGTGTCATGATTCTGGGACACCTTTTAAGCTTTTATGAGTGCCACGCGACCCATAAAGAGTCTTTTGGCCCATTTCAACTTCACATTTCACTTTCTCTTGATGTGGGTTTGTTGTGGGTGTGTGGGAGCGGAGACCAAAGGGTGTAGGAGCATTTTGGAGGCGATTCAAGCAACATGTAAGTGCATTTTATCTCTATTTTTTTTGCATTTTATTACAGCAGTTTGCATGTGCATTTTTTTTACAAATTTCTGAATTTTTTCTTTAATTTTTACAGCATTCATGGCTCAATTAAGGGCAAAGGAAAGGGAAGAATGTCCCCATTGGAGATGCCCCTCTTGTTCCAATTCATCAGCGTCTGCAAGTGTTACCTCTATTGGAAGTCAGGCTGCAACAACACCTTCAAATGTTGAGGGAATACAATAGCCTCGAGATAACAAATATCCTTTGTGGAAATATGTCACAAGAGAGCAAGGGCCAGGCAACAGAGGAGGAGGATGCAGCAAAGGAGAGCAGTGGTGACCATGATGATGACAATGATGTTGATTTTGATGATGAGGATTGATGACTCATGATTTATCTACTACCTTGAGGCTTGTAGTTGTTTTGTATTTGCTATTTCTATTTTCCATTGGCATTTCTACTACTTATGTAACACATTTTGATTTTGATGAATTAATGAGAAAACTGCAGTATGTTGTCTTTCTCTTATTAGATCATTGATCAATATGTCACAATTGTATTTGTATGCATAATGTTACTTTGTAAAACTTACATCTAGATGAAGATCTATGTTTGAATCGATGAATTTGTATTATGAATGAGAATTTGTGTAAGAAATATCTATTTTTTAAGATATATACACACACACACACACATATATATATTAATAAAATAATATATAACGTGTCCTGTTCTGAGGGGTCTACGTGTTCGTGTCTGACACTCGAATCCTCGTGTCCTTCGTGTCCCGTGTCCCCGTGTCAAGTGACTTAGATTAACACCATTCAACAATGTGCAACAATAAAAATAGTACACCAAATATTTTTAGGTTGAAATCCTTTCGAGAGAAAAATCATTGAATGCTTTTTAATATTTGTCTTCAATAATTTACTTCAATTAACAAAGGCTCCAACCCCCTAGTATACAGGCTCTAACATAAAGGGCACTCCAACGCCCTGATTTACCAGCGCCAACTGGAAGGACACTCCAACGTCCTAGTTTAAAGGCTCCAACTCGAAGGATGCTCCAACACCTTGTTTACTAGCTCCGACTAGTAGGACACTCCAATGTGTTGTGTACTCCAACCTACCCTAGCACCACCCTGCTACCCTGAAGTATTCTCACGCTCCAACCTGAAGGAGAATCCACTCCCTTGCTATGCATAACATTGTTGTAGATTATACTGCATTTTGAACTTTCAATTTTCACTCGTTGTCACTGCACCAACATGCAACCATCACTATCTTGTATCATCATCCCAATAGTTACAAAATTCAGTTTAATCTCAATGGTTGGTTGCCATATTGCTATCCAAAGTTAAGCACTTTTGGATATCTATTATGAGTCAAATCAATGAAGAACCCTTCTAACAACATCTGCCTCTGAACTACAATCATCCAATATCTTTCGGATCTCAACATGGATAACTAATGACTCCAAAATGACAAAATAACCATATGAGACTTTACGTTAAATTAACCATTCCTCATAAATCACACATTCCAGGTCCACTTCTACAAATGGCAAAGTTTTGGTACCAATACAAAAAAATGCTTGCCACCCATCAGTTAAACGTTTGACCACATAAAAACTAAAAACAAAAATATCTACCCAATACAGATTGAAAGCACAACCACAATACATTATGCTCCCAACTTCATTATACATTTTTACTTATAATAATCATCAACAAAATCAAATACATTATGATAGTTGCGGTTTCCACGGAACTGTGTTTGTTTAACACCAGGCGAGAGAAATCTGACGTGTTGGTCATGTTACCACACAATCTAGCAGGGCCCCAAGGAAGGGAAAACCTAAGGGACAACTACTAGACTAAGTGACAATAATTGGACAATGACCCATTGTCACCTTAGTCAAAGTCCCCTGCTCTTTACGGACTTTCACCGAAGAGAGGAGTCCGGGTAGGAAGGGAATCACTACGAATGAATAGATCAATGATTTGGGTATAGAGTGAATCCACAAGGCCCATTCAATGAGAGACACATTAATGGCTCAATGCCTCAAAGAAGCTAAACGCTCTCCAAGAAAGGCCCAAGAGGAGATCAATACCTAGGCTAGATATGACAATAGTACTAGGTATTTCCAAAGGTAAAGACTCTAAAGGATGAGGTAGGACCTCTCAAAGAAGATCTATGTGATAATTTAACACTTCCCAAAGGCTCTTCGGTCTCTTTGAGAGACCTAAGAAAGACTTGCTCTAGACCTCGGGTTTTATGAATAATCATGGGAAGAAATGCTTCCAAGGTATTCACTAGGTCAAGGCAAGGGAGAGGAAAGGGTGTCTTATGATTTATTCCAATGAATACTAAGCTCGTACAGCCCTCAAAGAAGTACCCAAGGGGAGAGAAAAAGACCTAGGTTTTCCCTCTTAGAGTAGCACCTAGGGCACGATATTTTATGAATGAAACTCAGGCGAATGCCCACCAAACTTGGAGCATAGATAGCCTAGACCGTGAGCTTGAATTTTGAACTTTGGACTCTCAGATTCCCTAAAAATCACCTTCCTAAAATTTTGTTGCAATCCCTAGAATTCCTAGGTTTTCCCTCTTAGAGTAGCACCTAGGGCAAGAGATTTTATGGATGAAATCAGGATCTTTGTCATTAATATCACCCTCTAAGCATTAATATCCAAATGTATCTTTGTCATTACCTCTGGATCTGTATAGGGATCTGTGTCATTAATATCACCCTCTAAGCATTAGCATAAGATAGAAAAAACATAGCATGTCAAGCCAAGATTTTGTTTTAGTGATGGGTACATTTTTAGTACGGTCATGATAGAGGAGTTCGACAACCAATGTCACTAACATCACGGTACATAGAGGGATTGGTGCTCTTGATTAGATATGAGTTCCATACCCTAATACATGACAAAATCCAATGGAAACATTGCAATCCCCCCAATCCTGAAATCCTGAAAAACTTATAAGTCTGTTGGATTTTTAACGAGTTCTAAAATTCCACTTTCTCCATATGAAATCCAATGAGGTCGGAACCACTCTCAAACATCCTAAGTCATTTCATGGTAATGCTAAAAATGTAAAAGGATGAAAATGAAGATTAATGAGAATGTCACTTCTACTTTAAGAATTTAACATTACCATGAATCGCATATCAATACTAGGGCCATAGGCTTGATCATTAGGTTGCCCCACACAAAAAATGTTGATTCTTTGAAAAAAAATTGCATTTGGAATTTTTTTGCAAAAAAAGTTAGGGGAGCGAAAATTTCGCTCTCTGGTTCCCTCCCGAAAACCGACTCAGGAGCGGGTTCGAGGGGGGGGGGGGTGGGGTCGCTCCCCCGCAACCATGTTTCAAACTCTACAAGGTCATGGCAAGGAGAATTATAAACCCAAACGGAAGCTTCAGGTGATGATTGATGTCAACCTAGGTTGTAACTTATGAGAAGAGGCCACCAAATCTAAACTTCCAAGTGATGAGAGAACTTTATAATAGATAAGAAATGTTGAAGATTTTTAAATGTCCTCCTAAAGTGGTGTCTCGAGGCAGCTAAGGCTAATGATGATGGACACAAGAGAGCAAAGCAAATGTAAAAGGACACAACATTATAGAAGCCTACAAGAATCCTGTAAAATTGTTGAATAGTTATGAGAATACAAATCTAGTATTGAATGATTTTATGTAGTGTTGTCAAATGAAGGTTAAGATAAAATAAGATAATTTGGTTATGGAAGTGTTGTTTAACACGTCATACTAGGCTTTCTGTTCATATCAATAGGGTCAGCCAAGCAACAAACAAAAATAATCCATATCAATCGCATCATAAGTGACTTTATCCACAAATATGGGACCTAGATCAAATGAGATAATACACGTATGTCTGTGATCAATTAAGAGAAACCATTATCCTTCAATCCAACTGCATATGAATGAAGATGACAGCCCATTTGAAAGTGCAATTTGTCAACAATGAACTTCACAATCAAATTTTCTTGCAAGCCATTGTCAAGGATACAACCAGTGGAAAAATCATGGTAGAAATGAGCACGTATGATAAGAAAAATATCTCAATCTATTGAGCTTTTGAAAAATAGAGTGTTGGAATAAGGTGATTTATTGAGTCCTCTTAACTCTCAATAGAGTGTCTTCACCAGAAACCTCAATTGGACCATCATAATCTTCCTCATCAAAAGACTATACAATCAAACTTTTCTTCTTCATCATGAAACATTTAAGCTTATCATGTCCTCGTTTTTTATGAAACTATCGAAACATATTAGAATAAGAGGACGATTGAGAAAAAATGACGAAATCATAGTCAAAAGAGATGTGGATTTAAAGATATAGATGTAGAAATGTTGGAGGAAAATGATCACTCTTGATTTCTACATTGATCGAAAAAATTATCTTCAACCAACTATGCTCGATTATACACAACACCAAGAGTGGCGAATTCCACATACTTCAACTCGTGAAAAAAAAAAGTTTCTTGCAATCATGTTGAGAAAGAACTTGCAGCCAATTGAACTATGGATATAGTCTTGCATAGGCATGTTGAATCTTGGACGCAATAGAACCCACTTGACACTCCTATCTTGTTTGTAGCTAGAAGGATAGAACACTAGACTAACGACTTTCACAAGTCGAATCCCATTGGTGATTTGATTTTGATTTTCCACAAGCTTTGCAATGAAAATTTTGGAAAGACATGTAAGCTTTAACCAAGTGGATAGAACCTTTTCAACTTCAAGAATCTAGTTATAAGGGAACCATGTGAATAGGACAAGGATCCAATTGTAGAGCACTTCCAAATCTTAAGTGTTATGAATATTTTATTAATTATTAGTTAAAAGATATAGTTATGTTAGGTTTTATTAAGCTGAAAGGGCATGATCAAAGAGCATGCCTCTTATTAAAGGACTCATTGAGGCTATTTAAAGCCTAGGCGATCCCTCATTGTAATCATCTCATCTTTCATCATTAATAATATATATTTATCAAGTTTTACGGTTTGAACACTCCATTGGTATCGGAGGCGAGAAATTAATTAATTAAATATTAATTAATTAATTTTAAAGAAAAAGAGGAAAATTTCGCAGAAAAATATCAATATGTCTTTATCAATGATGACGATTGATCAGATAAAAAGACAAATATGGCTAAAACAAATGGAGACTAAAGACAAAGAGAACAAAATATTGCAGAAATTTAATGCGATCATGAACAATATGACAGAACTCTACAGTAAGCTAATGATAAAATAGATAAGTTAAGTCAGACACAATCCCCAATATCTCCTAACATGGAACAAAATCACCAAAACAATTCCGCAGATTCAGGGAACTCAGAAGAGCATCAGGAAAAAACTGATTTCCCACATCACCATGAAGATACAGATGTTTATAAACAACAAAATGTTCCATCCCCAGAATTGAACGAAACATGTGAAGCGACAAACACATCCGAAGCCACTGATATAACGGCAGAAGCTGTTGAGGCCTTCGGTGATGAAGCACATATGGTTGTTAAGAAGGAAGCGTTTGATGATGAGAAGAAGTTGCATCAAACGATAATTGTTGGTAACTTACCCCTAAATCTAAAAAGGAATCACAAAAAATCACCAGAAGAACAAGGGATAGTTGGGAAACATGAAAAAGTATTCCAAGATCTACCCATAAAAGTGCCTTCCGATAGGAAAATCAAACATCCAATAGAAGTCAAGACAGTATCCAACTCTGTCGATATCAGATCTTTTCACTATCCACATCACCAACAGATGGAGCTCGAGAAGATGCTTCACGATCTTTTTAAAATGTGGGAAGCAAGAGCTCATCGCTTGAGAAAACCAGACATTCGTCAACATTGTCCATCATTACGTATGCTTTGAGGACAAAGCATCTTAAGAGAGGGGCAATGTTATGAATATTTTATTAATTATTAGTTAAGATATAGTTATGTTAGGTTTTATTAACTGAAAGGGCATGATCAAAGATCATGCCTCTTCGCCAAGGGACACCTTGAGGCTATTTAAAGCCTAGGCGATCCCTCATTGTAATCATCTCATCTTTCATCATTAATAATATATATTTATCAAGTTTTACCAGAGTTTTTACACTCCAACAAGAACCATTGTAAATGGGCTCCTCATAGTTGACACATTGAGCAGAACAACATGATGACAAAAGTATCATAACCTTATTTACTAACAAGATAGTGATGTTGACAAGTTCCCCCACCCTTTTGGCAAGCGTAATTGTAGTATCCATGAGTCGTGTAGTCGTTGAATTGGATGTAGAATGGACCAATAGATAAAAGATAAAGGCCCTCCCAACAATAGATGGGTACCTCCTTAAGAAATGGCAATATATACCACCAACAAATAACACAATTTGTTAATAACGATGAACTAGATCTATGGAGAAATCCAGTGCAAACTCTAAAAATGTACGAATGACTTCAACCTTCACTAATATATCATATAAATTTTACCATACATGCTTCCACCACAATATTTATATCTTAAGAAGAATTGAATTTTCAATATCAAAACTCTAATCATCAATTCTTTTTCCAAATGTGGAATTAAGGCCAATAACTTTTTGGAACAAAGATCAAACGAGATTGATTGCAGGTTTTGGCAACAATTGGAAGCCTCAAGATAGACCACATCCCAATTTGCACCACAATGACAGATACACTGCACTAGAAGGTTCTCTACTAAGATTTCCTTGATCTACTGTTGTAGAGAGCTTCTACCTCCATTTGGGTTCTGACCATTGATAAGAATTTTAGGCACAACAACAAAAGGCCCTACAAATCACAAGAACTTTCATATCAAGGATCAACAATCTCATGCTTCACATATTATTTCAAAATGTGTCCACCATATAAACTCCTCTTTGCTACTCAACACTTCCACCAACTCCCTTTTGAATAAATGTTAAGGATGAGAGAGAGTCGATTGTGCCACACACAACCATTGGTACATTGCTCAAAACCACAAATCCAACTTCTATAGGTTGCTCCATGCTTCCACTGCACCAAAAGAATCCAAAGACTGCACCATTATGAAATCGTAAGAATTCAATCATTTTTTTATTTTCACCATTTTCTAGGAGATGTGCTTGCACTCCCACATTGTAATGTTACTGACCATATTCTTTAGTCCTATTGACCTACTTGTGTGGTCACTCAGCAAACATTAATAAAACTATCTTATCTTAATCTGCAGACTCCATGCCATCCTTCTTCTCGTCATTGCAAATCAATTAAGAAACCAATTCACCAAACCCCTTATCAACCATACATTCACTCAGATCTGATATCCAAATACGCACAATGCTTGGGATGTAATTGATAGCTAGATGTCTTCCACAAAAATAATCTGGTACGATCTGTAATGGAGATGGGTGATTTGATATCCACATGTATGAGCACCATGATCTAGAGAATCTGCAGATATAATTTAAGCAGCCTGGAACTAGTGTGATCTGTACTTATGTGTCTACAAAAGGAAGATGACAGATGGATGAATCAAAACCTACACAAGATCTGTACAAAGATAGAAACGCATAACAAAAAGAACATGGCCACAATCTCTCATAATAACTGAACACAAGAGTCCTTCGTAAAAAAATTGTAAAAAAAAGGAAGTCAGATCAAAATAAGGAAAACAGAGGTTAATAACCAAACCAAAGGCTTGATTGATATGCTCTAATACCAATGTTGTGGACCAATACCACTCAAAATCAGAGTTTTGCATCAAAGTGTGAATAATATCTCTGACTGTTTTCTATTATAGCTTATATAGCTTCTACATTCACAACATGCTCTTCATAGCATGTGGCTCAACATTCTACTAAAAACTCTTAACTAATTTTAAGAATAGAATTTGTTAGAGATGATATATAAACTAATCACAATAATAGGAAAATAAATAACAGACTATGACAATATTTCCTGCGTTTATGTTGAGACAAAAAAAATAGTAAGATAATACCTAATTATCCCTATCTAAAGTCCATAACCAACCAAAGCAACAGCATTCCATTTAGACATAACAGATGATAGACAGTAGACTGTTCCAAATGAAAGCATAATCTTCCTTTGAAGCTGAGCCTTCACAAAAGACCATTTCAAACTCCTTATTTTGTAACATGTTACAAGAAGAGAAAAAAGACCAACATGGCAAGCCAATAAACTTTTGAGGAGCAAACAAACTTAAATTATACATTAATCAGAAAATAAAGTTGCATGGTTATCAATTGGCTGTAGCTTGTGTGGCTGAGAGGAAAGTTGTCCTTGGCTTCCCAGGTTCAAATTCAAATTTGTGACAGGCTTGCTCTCTTTGTGAGCCAATTGTTGATTGTTGAGCTGGTACTGAGACCCGAGGGAAATGAATTATGCATAAAAAAAAAACTTAAGTTGCATAATTACCTGCTTCTTATAAGAGGCTTGTGAATACTGTGTAAGACTTTCTGCAAGGTTAATCATCTCCTGACCGATATCTCGCACTCTCTTCCAAATCTGCAAGATGCTTCAACTTTTCAACAGATTCATTTTAAATAAATTTATTACAGGCATATGGATATATAGTATTTTTTCTATATCACCAACAAGCTACAAAAAATTGATAATAATAACCAATGGAAAGTGCTTCTCTTTAAGCTGTAATAACCTAACTATAATTGGCCAGATGTAATGAAATGTAAAGGCTTCCCCTTGTCAGAAACATTGATGGTAGATTTTTTCAAAAGTGCAACAAAACACTCAGATATCCATATCAAATGTAGACAAGAATGTTGAGAACAATTATAAGCTCCACATACAAATATGATGTTGAACTTGATTAGCATCGGAATCGATTGACAATAAAATAAATTAATTTATCTTAAACAATATGTTTAATTCCTAGTTGTACATTGACTGAATTTTACTTGATGTAGCTAATAAACGTATATTGAAATTGTTTTTATATTTTAATTAGGAAAAAAAATAGTTCCAAAATATTGCCCATAGACTATTAATTTTGCGCTCGGTGGTGATAAATAATGATGAAAAACAGAAAACCAGTTTGAGTAGCACAATAATTTAACAAAACAGACAGAATGAAGAAACTAACAATGCAATTAAACAATGGCTAATACAAACTCAATGAATAGATATCAAATCACGTTATGTATTTTATATGATAAGGAAACCAAAAAAAATAAAACCTATCTTTAAGAATATGTATTTTATATGATAAGGAAATATTAGCCTGCTAAATAGGGGCAGCATGCACACTAAAACGGGAGGTGCACAGGAATCATATTGGATCCAGCTGAATGCCATATTTTGAAGTTGTTGCTGTTTCAGTATGTTACTGAAAAGCCAAAAAAAGTGCTGAGATGAATGATCGAAGAACATTTGAAACCAACATAAACGATAAAAGCAGTCTTCCTTGGGTACAGAAGAAGATGGCAGCAGGAACCAACACCTTTGGAATCTATCAAACAAGGGAAAAGAAGGAATGGAAGTGGATCAGTTCCTAGCAGAGGATTCTGAGATTATATATCGACTGAAAAGGATAATAATCAACATGCAATGTCCAAGGATAGTAAAAATCTACAGACTAGGGAGCTAAAAATTAAAATACCAAAAAATAACATCAGAACAGCAAAAGCAACAAGAACTTAATCAAGGGAAATCATTGGCATATTGCAACTTGTAAATTTTTGTAGATGTTCTATGCTTGATGCAACTTTACTTTAAACTCGACATCAAATAGCAATCACATAAACATAAAAGTAAAACGCTGATAGAACATACCAATAGATTGATGGAAGACAAGCCAAAAATACGCTTAACTTGATCAGCAAAATATATGTGTTTGTGGTGTGTTAAGACAGTCAACAGGATGCTTCAACCAGCAAAGTCTCCTCACGGTGAGACAACCAGAATGTGTCACACAACCCTCTCGGACAGCTCTATAATAGTCAACCCAAAGTCAACAAAAGTCAATGCTGTACAGTCAACGGGCAAGACAAAAACAGCAGCAGCACAAGTCAATGCAGCCAGGTCAAAGTCAAGGCCCAACCTCAATTTCTGTGCAAAAAATGCAGACTGCAGAAATCAGAATTTTGGGAGAGTTTGACGTCAAGTTGACCATGCGTTGACCAAAGTCAACGCTGGTCAAATCTGCACTGAAACCCTAGGTCAAAACCACAAAATCCTTGCTGGTTTTTTCCCACGTGAGACAGAAGAAGAGCCTCCAAATTGATGATCGAACCAATCAAATGATGAGAGAGAATGTGTGATAAATAATGGTGAAAATGACCTCCAACGTTGACCTATATATATCCATTAGTGAGGGTGTGTGACACATCTGTTGGGGCTTCAAGCCTACATTACAATTCTGGCTGACCTTGCACATAAGTGGAATTAATTCAAAATAAATGTTTTGTTCATCGGATTAAGATGATCTTTACATCGATCTTGCACCTCTCCGAAAGAGGAATCCAATAAAAATATTGGCATCTTCATCTGATGTATCACAACATGGAGTTTGGACCTAGTTGTCCAAAATCAACACTCAACTAGGTTGAACTCCATCCACCTGTGCCATCCAAACATCGTGTCATCCCACCGTAACTTGCTTTGTTGGCTTCTTTATTTCAAAACAAAGGGTGAGTCACAAAGACATCGCTCCCAGCTAACAAATTCAGCTTAGAGGTCCGAAACCTCTATAGGACTCAAAGGAGTCACATACCAACCCGAAATTGGTTTAACTGACCTGAAGTCAGTTGGAGGTCCAAAACCTCACTAGACTTGATCCCAGACCAAGTGTTTGGACACGTGCCATCCTAGTCATAGGGAGTACGGCAATCTCCGATGCGTCCATCGGTCTTTGCTACTGGTCTCTATATTTTCCCACCTCATTGGCCAAATGAGAGGTACTTCCCATGAGTCTGGGACTCCATGGGTAGGATGCATGCGGGGCATAGAACATGAGAGGTGAACCAACTCAATATCATAACGGTGGGGCAGAAACACACCAAAAAGGTTCGGTAAGCCTAGCCCTGTGGTTGCTTATAGCTCCAAGAAGCTATCCCAAAGGCCCCCTCGAGCTCCCGGAGCTCATCGTCCAACAAAACCCTCAGCATAGGGTCGTTCCACGATACCAAGATTCTCACGTAAGGTTAGGAACTTGACCTTCCCCAAGGGCTTTGTGAGAATATCCGCGACCTGCTCATCAGTTCCTATATGATCAAGCCTTACAGAGCTTTGCTGTACCATATCCCAGATAAAGTGGTACCTGATATCAATATGCTTGGATCGATCGTGGAACACGGGATTCTTGGACAACCGAATCCCACTCTAGTTATCACAAAGGATAACGGTGGTATCTAGCACATGCCCGAACAGCTCACTGAAGAGCTTTCGCAACCAAACTGCTTCACAACAGGCCATACTCGCTGCAATGTATTTGGCCTCAGCAGTGCTCAAAGCCACCGACTTCTACTTCCTGCTCATCCAAGATATCGAAGCAGACCTAAGTGTGAAGCAACATCCAGATGTGCTCTTGCGATCCACCACACTGCCTGCCCAATCGGCATCAGTATATCCATTAAGTGTCACACTCCCGGCAGTGTATCTCAGCCCATGGTTTATCGTGCCCCGAAGATATCTCAACAAATTCTTAGCACCAACCCAGTGAATGTGATGAGGATCAACCATGTGTTCATTGCAAAACACACATCCAGGCAGGTGTTCACTAAGAACATCAAGGCCCCTACAAGTTGAAGATACTCAGTAGGATTTGCTAGCGCGGGCCCAATAGCATTTCCACTCAACTTCTTAAATTTGAGCTCCATCGGTGTCGACATGGACTTACAGTCCACCATTCCAAATCTTTCCAGCAATTTCACAATGTATTTTCCTTGAGAGAGGAAAATCTCGCCAGGTCTCTGCCAGAACTCCAGGACTAGGAAGTAATGCATCAGTCCTAAGTCCTTCGTCTCGAACTCATAAATGAGCTCCCTCTTACACTGATGAATGAGAGGGTCAACACCTGTCAGGAAGAGATCGTCCACATAGAGAACCAGAATGAGAGGCTTTTCTCTATCAACCTTGAAGTAAAGGTTCGGATCAGCATTACTTTGAGTGAAGCCCAGCTTCATCAAGTAGCTATCTATCCTCTCGTAGCAAGCCCTGGGGGCTTGCATCAACCCATAGAGGGCTTTCTTCAACCTGAATACATGAGAGTCATCCTGGACTTCGAACCCCAGAGGATGCCTCATATTCACCTCTTCCTTTATCGCACCATGCAAAAAGGCGGTCTTCACATCCATCTGATGAAGATTCCATCCTTGCGTAGCAGCAAGGGCTATGATAGATCGGATGGTGGTATATCGGGCCACAGGTGCAAATATATCATCATAGTCTATGCCTTCCTTTTGAGAGAAGCCACAGACAACGAATCTTGCCTTGAACTTTTCAACACTACCATCAAATCCATGCTTGATCTTATAGAGCCATTTCGAGGTGACAACTGCTTTGTCCTCCGGTCTCGAAACCACATCCCAAACATCATTCTTCATAATGGACTCATATTCTTCGTGCATAGCGTCCTTCCAGACTTTATGCTTTACTGCTTCTTCAAAAGATCCAGGCTCAGATTGGACGATTATACTCATGGTTGCTAGATACCCTTGGTATTTGTTAGGCTTCTTGCTTTCACGGAATGTTCCCCTTGGGGCCATATGTCTCTCGACATCCTCGAGAGTGTCCCTGAGCCATGATGGTCTTCTCTTCATTGAAGGAGGTGGATCAATAGGGTCCATCGGTCCTTCAACATCGGGCATCGTCTCATCCTTTGGTTCTTCCTAATTTCCATGCCTTACTTCATGATCTTCCTCAGAGCTCGGAAGATTGATTACTTTCCTAAGGGAAGCATCTTCATCAAAGGTAACATCGTGGCATATCTCCACTTCTCTTTGACCAGGCACATAAACTCTATAAGCCCTCGAACTTTCACTGTAGCCCACAAACATTCCCCTTTTCCCAGAAGCATCCAGCTTGCTCCTCTTCTCTACGAGACAACCAAAAACTCTAAATGGTGAGACGTCAGGCTTCTTACCAGAGAAAACCTCTTCGGGAGTTTTGGAGTCCAAAGCGGAATGCGAGCATCGGTTTTGTATGTACATAGCAGTGTTCGCAGTTTCTCCCCACAGAAACTTTTGAAGACCTTGGTCACATGGCATGGCACAGGCAGCTTCCACAATGGTCTTGTTCTCTCTTTCAGCAACGCCATTTTGCTCAGGAGTATATACAGTTGTTGTATCCCTCTTAATGTCAGCTTCTCTGCAAAAGTTGTTGAATTCGTTCGTCTCATATTCAGTGCCATTATTGGTTCTCAAAATCTTGATCTTCTTCCCTGTTTGATTTTCCACCAAGGCTTTGAAAGTACGAAACCATATGAAAGCCTCATCCTTCTTCTTCAAGAAGTATATCCATATTTTGCGAGAGAAGTCATCTATGCACGTCATATAATAGGAAAATCCTCCCAAGGATGTCACGGGCAACATACCAGACAAATCAGAATGCATCAATTGCAAGACATCGGATGTCTTTGTAACACTTCAGGGGAAGGGTCCCCTTGTATGCTTTCCTTCGGCACAACCGTGACATACACCTTCATGATCATTTTTGAACTCGAGCATCCCTGTCACCACCTTCCTTGCTTTGGGAAGGGCTTTATAATGAAGGTGTCCAAACCTCCGGTGCCATAGTTCGGTTTGACGGATAGTATCACATGTCATCGCCCCAGTCAACTTCCTCCGACCTGGTAGAGTGTATCAACTCTAAACCCAATCGTGATAGCTTCCTTGAAGCTCTTCTTCCAGATGCGTACCTTCCCATCAACGAATGCCACATTGAAACCTTCGTCTTCCATGGCCGAAATAGACACAAGATTCTTCTTCAAATCAGGTACATATAGTACATCTTGCAAGCGGAGGACTTAACCTTGAGATAAGTGGAGGGTCACAGTCTCTGTCCCTTTCACGGGATATGTGTCATTATCTCCAAGGATAATTTTCAGATTAACATCCTTCTCAACCAAATCAAAAAGTGCTTCCTTAAACCCAGTGAGGTGCCTTGAGGCACCACTATCAATCAACCAAACATCCTTAGTGTCGGGTGGAGGTGCATGAGAGAGGGCAAATACAAGAATGAATTCATTTATTTTATCATCAACAACAATAGATTCCTCATACCTAGAATTTCTCCACCTTTTGAAAGGTTGCCCATTTCCATTGCGACCAGAGGGAGCCTTCCTCTTTCCTTTGAACTTGTTGTTCCTTTGATTGCCATTCCTTCGATTGTTGTTGTTATCATCATCCCCGGGAGAATCCTTCTTATTAGGGCATTCTCTAGCATAGTGGTTGGTCTTGATACATGTGTAACATCTTCCTTTCTTTCCTTTGGCCCCGGCTCTTCCATGGTTCCTCAGACCACCATTATTCTTCTTCTTAGCATGAGTGGTGAAGGCAGCATTACCTTCCTTTTCATATTCCATCATTCTTGTTTCCTCTTAAGTGTATCTCAACAATACTTCGTCAAAATCAGGAACCACATTATTATTGAGAATGGTAGTAATGAATACATGCCATTCAGAGGGGAGACCTCCAAGTGAGGTGAGAACCATTTCTCGATCAACTATTGTTTCCCCAGTGGCAAGAAGATTATTCTTGATTTCAGTGAACTTCAGAAAATAAGATTGAACGGATTCATCCCTGCCTTTCTTGAGATTCTTCAATTGGTTCTTAAAGAAAAGAATTTGATTTGCATTGTTGGCTCTGATCATATTGACCAACTTATCATACATCTCCTTAGATGTGCCCAGCTCAGAGATGTAGGCAACTAGACTTTTATGGATGGAATCCCGGATGATCAGCTTGGCTTTGATTTCCCCCTTCTTTGACTTGGTGGCAGCAGGGGCAGATGATGGAGGCTCTTGAATTTTACCCTGCACATAGTCCATGACATCTTGGTCTTCCAACATTAAATCCAAAGTCATCTTCCAAGCATGAAAGTCAAACTTGCCAGTCAACTTGTCATCAGCTTTGAAGCCATTATAATTTGAGGTACCCATGAGTCCTTGACAAATACTACTTCTTCGGTGATTGCTTTCTAT
Source organism: Pinus albicaulis (assembly GCA_034641835.2). NCBI lineage: Eukaryota > Viridiplantae > Streptophyta > Pinopsida > Pinales > Pinaceae > Pinus > Pinus albicaulis. The sequence continues at coordinate 1,420,449,136 of CM076572.1, read as the reverse complement.
ACAAACTTGGGTTTGTCTTCACCTTAGTTCTGATCCCATGTAAATTTTCGTAGATGTTCTATGCTTGATGCAACTTTACTTTAAACCCGATATCAAATAGCAATCACATAAACATAAAAGTAAAATGTTGATAGAACATACCAATAGATCGACGGAAGACAAGCCAAAAAAACACATAACTTGATCAGCAAAATATATGTGTTTGTGGTGCGTTACAGCGGTCAACAGGGTGATTCAACCAGCAAAGTCTCCTCACGGTCAGCCAACCAGAATGGGTCACACAACCCTCTCATACAGCTTTATAACAGTCAACAAAAGTCAACGTTGTCCAGTCAACGGTCAACGCAAAAACGACAGCAACAAAAGTCAACGCAGCCAGGTCAAAGTCAATGTCTAGCCTCAATTTTTGTGCCAAAAAATGCAAACTGCAGAAATCGGAATTTTGGGAGAGTTTGAAGTCAAGTTGACCATGCATTGGCCAAAGTCAACGTTGGTCAAATCTACGCTGAAACCCTAGGTCAAAACCACGAAATCCTTGCTGTGTTTTTCCCACGTGAGAGAGAAGAAGAGCCTCTAAGATCATGATCGAACCAATCAGATGATGAGAGAGAATGTGTGATGAGTGATGGTGAAAATGACCTCCAATGTTGACCTATACATATCCATCAGTGAGGGTGTGTGACACATCTGTTGGGGCTTCAACCCTACATTACAATTCTGGCCGACCTTGCACATAAGTGGAATTAATTCAAAATAAATGTTTTGCTCATCAGATCAAGATGATCTTTAGATCGATCTTGCACCTCTCCGAAAGAGGAATCCAATAAAAATATTGGCATCTTCATCTGAGCATCACAACATGGAGTTTGGACCTAGTTGTCCAAAATTAACACAACTGCAATTCAAGCAACAGCTTTTAATCATGGGAGACCATTGCCATATTGCAACTGCAATTCAAGCAAAAGCTTTTTTAATGTGGGTTAAAGATATATTTTCTTGCTCTTAAAGAATTTGAGAGAGAATTCTACTAGCACTTGGAATGCATAAGATTTCATTAGTGGGAGATTTCAATGAGGCAACAACCATATTGGATAAATACTATGTTAGCTTAAACCAAAAGCAAAACTAGATAAGACAATACCCAGAGCCCAAAGGGAATAGATCCACTAGTGAGAAATGAGAAGCTCTTCACCAATGACCAACGCTGAGTTCCTGTGAGGACTTGTCCACCTCCTTGAAGTTGCCATGGGGGCTCCTGGGGATAGTAGTTGAATGTTCAAGGCTTGCACTGCACTCCTGACACACACATAAGTTCATCCAAGCCCGCCCTGTTGTCATCTTTAAGCCCAGAGACGAACAGTTATGGCCCGTTATGGCGATTAGTTTTTGTCCATCAAGCCCTGATCTAGCAGCAAGTTGGAAGGCTTGTTGTAATAATGACCCAAGTTCAAATCTCAATCCAACAGACCCACCCTAGATTGGTTTTATTCAAGACTAGGTAAAAGTCTTAGAAGAGATTGACTGCCCATGAATATGGCCAGACTTTGTATATCATGGCTTTATACATAACCATTACTGTCAAAAAAAAAGGATAACAGCCACAGCCTTATCTATGAGGTAGATAACAGCCACTGCTTAAGCTTAGTTGTTATATTGAAGAAAAAGGAATGGCAAAGTCCATGTGTTGACAGATTATAGAACCCTAAATCACATAACAAAAAGAGAACCATGTCTGATTCGATCCACTGTAGATGTGTTGGAACTAGTCATTGGACAAGAACCTTTGAATTCCCTTTCATGGTGAAACTGGCAGTTACAACCAGGTGAGTAATCCACCAGAGGATTAGCTGAAGACAACATTCATGACAGAATGGAGTACACATTTGTATGGGGCTGTGCCTTTTGGACTGATAATGCACAGGCAAACTCCTAGCAAGCGATGATGAATATTTTAAAGAAGATGATTACAAGGATATGGAATCTTTTCCTTTATGATAAGAAATTGTATATTCGTATGGGCAACTTCTCGTAGAATGCCCATCGGATATTACAGGTTTGCAAAAATAGTAACCTATGTGTGAAACCAGATAAGTGCACTTTTATTGTCCTGTTTGAGAACCTATTGGCTCACAACATGACAAAGAATGGAACACTCACCTATCTTCCATACATAGCCTTGATGGTGGTATACCCAATGGCAGCAACAGGTAGGGTAATCTCCTTAAGCTCCCCATCTAACTCCTTGAAAGAAAAAGGCAGCTCCATCCAGTTTGCCCTCCTCCAGATTTGTGAAGATGAGGAGGGAATTGTTAGAAAACCACTCAGAAAATTCACTACTATTCAAGTTTCTCTTGTGGAAATTCCGTCAAACACTTGGTCAACACTCAAGTTACAATTTCAATAAAAATTACACTCAGAAAATTCAAGTTTCTCTTGTGGAACTTCGGTCAAACACTTTTTCAACACCCAAGTTGCAATTCCAATAAAAATTACACTCAGAAAATTCAAGTTTCTCCATGGAACTTTCATCAAACACTTTGTCAACACTCAGGTTGCAATTCCAATAAAAAATACACTCGGAAAATTACATTCACTCAGCGAATTCAATTCTAATTTTTACGAACAGCAACACATGACAAATTATATACTTATAAATTAGAAAATAACTCAGCAAACCATAAAATTGTACTCAGAAACTTTTGGATAAAAGTCCCTGGAAAACACCAGTGAGAACCAGTTTTGGAGAGGAAGGATTTTATTATTTAGCTTCAGCAATCAATGTTTACACAGCAGAATATGACCCAGCAATGAAATTACAGACTTATCTCAATTTCTGAGCCACAAAACAGCCCCCAAATCAGTTGTACGGCATGTCTCGAACTGTGTGCCCTCTGCTGTCCAAATCATATGGCCTGTACAGCCACCAAATAAGTGCCAAAATTGTCTTGAAATGTGTGCAAACAGCTGTTGTATGGTACAGCACTCCCATAGAAAATCATGCCACTTCTTCGCCTTGATATTCATACCCTTAGACTGCTGTACAGACTGCTTATTTTCAGCTATACAATCTGCATTATTCTCACCTAAGTTGCACTGAAACGGATATGGAAACGGGGCTTGAAACGGATACGGCGAATTTTCAAAAAAACCAGATACGATACGGATACAGATACAGATCTGGATTCACTAGTTTTTTGAAAATCCAGGATCCGGATACAGCAAGGATACGTCAAGTACAAAAAATATAATAATATTAATAATAGACACAAAATATATACTGCTTAATATATTTTTGTCTTGACATATCAAAATGTTAAAATGCATACCTCAATTACTTCTCTATAACCTTTTTTTGGTCTTGAGCATTTAAAAAAATTTATTCATTATAAATTTTAAATTAATTAATCAAAATTGAGAAAAAAATATATTTTAAAATTCCAATATATAAGTCAAATGATTGTTTTGGTTTTACTTCTAATAATCTTAACCTTATTAATAATTATGTATTGAGGTTAATGATATATATTAATAAGGTGATTTTGATATATTATTATTCCATTATTGTTTTATTTTTAAATAAGGTTCTTGAGATATCAGATTTGAATCCATCTTGCAGAAGACAGTTGGTACCAGCGGGTAAAGTCCGTCTTGCAAAGTAGAGTGCCATTGGGATCTAAATTTTTCAGGTATTCTCTCGAAAATGATGGACTGCTACAATTCGGGGGAGAATGTATGTCCCAAAGAATGGTGATATTAGAAGAATGGTGATGGAAGCTTTCATTATTTATTTGCAACTATTAAAGAGATCTCTCTAGGAAAGAGTTTCCACACAATGAAATTGGACGATAAAACAGTTTCCCACAGTATTATGATAATTATTTTTATTTCTATTTTTTTTATAAGATCAGGATGTCTAAGGCTAGCCGAAACAAGGATTACGGGTAGACAAATGTATCCCGAAGATTGCAAATGGAACAATATTATTTTATATTTTGGGGCTAATCATAATGGTTTTTGATATTTGTATTTTAAATTTAAAATAATTTACCGCACTATTTTACATAGAGCTTATAATCCGTATTTTCTGCAGCGTGCAAGTGACACAGACTAGCACTACCACTAGCTACTGACTTCTCTCTAGTTAGCTCAATAAAGAGGGAAATTCTCCATCTGGTCCGTAAACTCTCGAAGAAATGGGGCTCCTTAAGCACCGCTTCAAAGTACTCCTTGTTATGCCCAGAAAACCGGCTACTGCTAACGGTGTAAGCGCTTCAAAGTAATCCTTGTTACGCTCAGAAAACCAGCTACTGCTAAAGGCGTCAGCTAAGGGCTAGCTCTTATGGTTGTCCTGCGGCCTGTCAATCTCATACCTTGAATCTTGCCTTGCTTAGTGGTCTCGGAGGTTTAATTTTCAGGTTTCCGGCAAGCAGAAGCAATATTTTTAACGCGGGTTTCTGGCAAATTTCCTTGGATCCGTTTCCCTCACCGAGGATCTGTTTATGAAAATTTAAGATCCGCCAGCTGTTGTATTTTTGCCGTATTCTGTCGGATCCGGATCCAGAGATCTTCCCCCTCCCTCTGCCAAATCCGGTAATGTAGAAATATATATATATAACTCTCATATTACCATTCATCTTTTAGAATCTAGATTCTATATTTAAAAATACATAATCATCATCATGAATTTCACAAAAACAAATCATCATCACTAATTCAGCATAAACATTGCCATCATCATTAGAGTTTATTATTACATTCAACATATCATCAAGTTTCTATTTCCAATTTCAATCATCAACATCATCACCAAAAATATACTGCAAAAAGCACACTACATAGTACAAATTACAAAAATGAACTATGACTGGCAATCTACTATCATATGACATATTATGTTATTCAATGTCCATTGTTCAAAAGTTTAAAACATCATCATAAATTACATTTACATATCATCAAATATGTTTTCATCCATGTAATTAAGATCCAAATCATCAATTGGATCCTCTCCATGAGTGGGAGCATTGCTGCCATGTGCAATTGAAGATTCAATTATTGGTGCCTCTTCATCAAACAAAATCATATGAGACATGGCATTCAACGTCATATCCAAGTCAGGAAACTCGGGAAATGGATCCAAAAACCTTAAAAATGCCCGAAACGTTTCAAAAATAGAATCTTGCATTTCCAAAAAAACAGAAACGTTTCAGAATTAGGATCCTGCGTTTCAAAAAATTGAAACGTTTCCCTATCGTTTTTGTGTCGTTTCATACCCGTTTCTGTTTCCGAAACGACGAACAGTGTTTCTAGGGTTTGGGAGATACACTTTTGGTAACTTAAATTCTTCACAATGTCTTAGCCTTTCGGACTCGTGCCAGCGCTATTGTCTTGGAATTCGTGCCACATGACTGCTCTACTCAGCAACTTGTTTGGAGCGTTAAGAATATTACGCAACTGGAATATTGTAAGTAGATTTGTATTTTGTAAAGTAAGTAAGTAAATTGTATTGTAAGATATGAATGGATGATTGACAATTCTTTGTGGTGGTGTACCTTTATAGGCATTGACTGGCCACGAAGATGAAAAGTCATGACTATTGACCTCATGTCTCTTCATAATTGAATGACATTAATTAATTTAATTATCTTAATTATTTAATATTGTATTTATTTTAATTGAGGGTTATGCGTATTTTAATCATAACATTGCCACCCCCTTTAGAAATGCTTTATCCTCAAAGCACAACCAGAAAGGTTTTCTCTAATCGAACATGGTTGCGATGGAGTAGCATCCTTTCGTTGAATGGTGCCTTCTTCATGAGTACTTGTACCTTCATTGGAACTAGAAGTGTTAACCCCTTTTAATTTATAATGTCGTCCTTGCCAATTAAACTCCAAGAATTGTTCTTCAAGGTTTGTTGTATAGCTCCCTAGCTGCGTTAACCATTCTGCACCCAAAACTATATCCATTCCTTTGAGTGGTAAGGCAAATAGATCTGTTTGCACTTCTAGTTCTTGTATTTGGATTGAAACATTACAACATTCTCTTATTTTTTTGAACTTTTTCCCAGTAGCGACAAATATGGTGATGTCCTTAATTGGGCATATACACAGATCAAGTTGTTTAGCAAGATCAATGTTTCTACCATTAAGTACTACCAGAATCTATAAGTATATCGGCATCTCTACCTTTGATGAGCCCTTTAAGCTTTAGGGTTTGAGGACATGGTTTCTTCCTCATATTTGTTGGTGGCATAATATGCTTAATGTTTCTTCTTAAAGACTGGTCTCTCTTCTTTCGAATATGTGATGGAACGTATTTTGTAATTGCTTCTTGTTTCCGATTTTTGGGGGAGTTTTCATCATGGACTTTCCAGTCACATGAGATTGTCGCTAATGACGGTTCTTCAGAATCTAACTCTTCAGTGTGTGTGACAATGATTTCTTCATCACATGCCTGAACTTCAACTTGCCTCCCTCCCTCTATTTTATAGTAACACAGGGATGCGTCTTCATATTTATGTCCTGGAAACCAATGTTCTCCGCATTTGCGACAACTATTTATGTTTTTAATCTTTTTTTCTGGTTCATTACCTAAAGCATCTAATTCTTTCTCAACTTCATAATTATACAGTTTCTTGTTTAGGCATCTGTGTCTTGTTGTCCAATCGTTTCCACAATACCTACATTTGTTAGTTTCTTTTCTTCTTGAATGTAGTTGTTGGTCTCGTCTTCTTTGAACGAGGTAGTTTTGAGATTATGTTTTCTTTCAATAATTAATGTGTTAAAATTGGACAACTAGGTCCAAACTCCATGCTGTGATGCTCAGATGAAGACACCAATATTTTTATTGGGTTCCTCTTTCGAAGAGGTGCAAGATCGATCTAAAGATCATCTTGATCCAATGAGCAGAACATTTATTTTGAATTTATTTTAAATACCTTCAAAATATGTGCAGGTCGGCCTTAAGTTTTTACACCCCCAGCAAATGTGTCACACACCCTCAGTGATTGATATAAATAGAGTCAATGTTGGAGGACATTTCAATCATCTCATCACACACATCCTCATCCCGTAAATATGGATGATGCCATAAATGGATGCCGTAAATCTGGATGATGCCGTAAATATGGATGATGCCGTAAATCTGGATGATGCCAGAAATGGATGTCGTAAATCTGGATGATGCCGGAAATGGATGTCGTAAATATGGATGATGCCATAAATATGGATGATGCCGGAAATCTGAATGTGGGATTCTTTTGTTGAATTATGTTGATTTTTGATGAGCTGTCTTTAAGGGTTGTGTGTGTGACACTTCTGGTTGGCTGACCGTATTGAGACTTTGCTGGTTGAAGCATCTTGTTGACCGCCGTAACGCACCAACACACTTATATTTTTCTGGCTTGTCTTCTATCAATCTATTGGTATGTTCTATCAACACTTTACTTTCTTGTTTATGTCATTGCTGACTGACATTGGGGATAAAAGTAAAGTTGCATCAAGCATAGAACATCTTCAAAAATTTACATGGTATCAGAGCTGAGGTGAAGACAAAGCCCTAGTTTGTAGCAATCACCGAAGAAGAGGATGGGTTCCTCAAACTACAATGGCTTTAAGGCTGATGAAAAATGACTGGGAAGGATGACTTCCATGCTTGGAAGATGACATTGGATCTTAATTTGGAAGATCAACATGTCATGGACTATGACAGGGTAAAATCCAAGAGCTTCCATCCACTGCAACTGCTGCTGCCAAATCAAAGTACAAGAAGGGGGAAATCAAAGCAAAGTTGATGATCAGGGACTCAATTCATAAGGGTCTGGTTGCCTACATCTCTGAGCTAGGTCACTATGCTAGAGAATGCCCTTTCAAGAAGGTCAAGAAAAGGAAGGCTAATGGGCAACCTTTCAAAAGGTCAAGAAATTCCAGGTATGTGGAATCAAATGTTTTTTATGATAAAAGAAATGAATTCATTCTTGTATCTGCCCTCTCTGCTGCATCTACACCCGACACTATGGATGTCTAGTTGATAGATAGTGGTGCCTCAAGGCACATCATTGGGTTCAAGGAAGCACTTACTGATATGGTTGAGAAGGATACTAATCTACAAATTATCCTTGGAGATAATGCCACATATCCCGTGAAAGGGACAGGGACTGTGACCCTCCACTTGTCTCAAGGTCAAGTCCTCCGCCTGCAAGATGTACTATATTTACCTAATTTGAAGAAGAACCGTGTGTCTGTTTCGGCCATGGAAGACAAAGGTTTCAATGTGGCATTCATTGATGGAAGGTGCGCATGTGGAAAAAGAGTTTCAAGGAAGCTATCACGATTGGGTTTAGAGTTGGTACACTCTACCAGGTTGGAGGAAGTCCACTGGGAGCGATGACATGTGATACTATCCGACAGACTGAACTATGGCACCGGAGGTTTGAACAACTTCACTACAAGGCCCTTCCCGAAGCAAGGAAGGTGGTGATGAGGATGTCTGAGTTCTCAAATAATCATGAAGGTGTGTATCAGGGTTGTGCCGAAGGAAAGCATACAAGGGGACCTTTCCCCTCAAGTGTCACAAAGACATCTGATGTCTTGAAATTAGTACATTCTAATCTGTCTAGTATGCTGCCCATGACATCCTTGGGAGGATGTTCTTATTATATGAGACGAACGAGTTCAAGAACTTTTGCAGAGGAGCTAGCATCAAGAGGGAGACAACAATGTCTGTGGGCTACAGCAAAACTTCCAAGGCCTATAAAGTATATGTGCCTGGTCAAAGGGAAGTGGAGATATGCCACGATGTTACCTTTGACAAAGATGCTTCCCTGAGGAAAGTAGTCAATCTTTCGAGATCTGAGGAAGATCATGAAGCAAGGCCTGGAAATCAAGAAGAACTAAAGGATGAGACGATGCCCAATGCTGAAGGACCAATGGACCCGATTGATCCACCTCCTTCAATAGGGAAGAGACCATCATGGCTCAGGGACACTCTCGAGGATGTCGAGGGACATATGGCCTCAAAGGGGGACATTCGTGAAAGCAAGAAGCTAAGTAGATACCAAGGGTATCTAGCAGCCATGAGTATTATTGTACAATCTGAGCCTAGATCTTTTGAGGAAGTCGTAAAGCATCAAGTCTGGAAGGATGCTATGCACGAAGAGTATGAGTCCATAATGAAGAATGATGTATGGGATGTGGTTCCAAGACCGGAGGACAAAGCAATTGTGACCTCGAAATGGCTCTACAAGATCAAGCATGGATCTGATAGAAGTGCTAAAAAGCTCAAGGCAAGATTTGTTGCCCGTGGCTTCTCTCAAAAGGAAGGCATAGACTATGATGATATATTTGCACCTGTGGCTCGATTTACCACCATCTGATCTATCATAGCCCTTGCTGCTACGCAAGGATGGAGTCTTCATCAGATGGATGTGAATACCGCATTTCTGCATGGTGCAATAAAGGAAGATGTGTATGTGGAGCAACCTCTGGGGTTCGAAGTCCACGATCGGGACACCCATGTTTGCAGGTTGAAGAAAGCCCTCTATGGGCTGAAGCAAGCACCCAGAACTTGGTACGAGAGGATAGATAGCTACCTGATGAAGCCAAGCTTCACTCATAGTAATGTTGATCCAAACCTTTACTTCAAGGTTGATAGAGAGAAGCCTCTCATTTTGGTGTTGTATGTGGACGACCTCTTCTTGACAGGTGTTGTCCCTCTCATTCATCAGTGCAAGAGGGAGGTCACTGCTGTGTTCGAGATGAAGGACCTAGGACTGATGCACTACTTCCTAGGCCTGGAGGTCTGGCAGAGACCTGGCGAGATTTTCCTTTCTCAAGGAAAATACATTGTGAAGCTTCTGGAAAGATTTAGTATGATGGACTGTAAGTCCGTGTCGACACCAATGCAGCTCAACTTTAAGAAGTTGAGTGGCAGCGTTGCTGGGCCCGTGCTTGCAAATCCTACTGAGTATCTTCAACTCGTAGGGGCCCTGAAGTTCTTAGTGAACACCCATCCGGACGTATGTTGTGCAGTGAATACTTTGAGTCAACACATGGTTGATCATAACATTCACTGGGTTGGTCCCAAGAAACTCTTGAGATATCTCTGAGGAACAATAGACCTTGGGCTGAGAAACATTGCCAGGAGCATGACAGTCCTTGGTTATACTGATGCTGATTGGGCTGGCAATGTGGTGGATCGCAAGAGCACATCTGGATGCTACTTCACACGTAGATCTGCTTCGGGTAGGAAACTGAAGTCGGTACCCTTGAGCACCACTGAGGCCGAATACATTGCAGCATGTATGAACTGTTGTGAAGTCACTTGGTTGCGAAAGCTCTTTAGTGAGTTGTTCGAGCATGTGCTAGATGCCACCGTTATCCTTTGTGATAACCAGAGGGGGATTCGTTTGTCATAGAATCTCGGGTTCCACAATCGATCCAAGCATGTTCATGGCTGGTACCACTTTATCCGGGATATGGTACAACGAGGCGTCGTAAGGCTCGATCATATAGGAACTAATGAGCAGGTCGCAGATATTCTCGCAATGCCCTTGGGGAAGGTCATGTTCCTAACCTTCCGTGAGAATTTTGGAATCGTGGAATGACCCTATTCTAAGGGTCCTGTTGGACGATGAGCTCTTGGAGCTCTGGGGGGCTTTGGGGATAGCTTCTCGGAGCTATAAGCAACCACAGGGCTAGGCTTGCCAAACTTTGTTGATGTGCTTGGGCCCCACCGTGATGATTGAGTTGGTTCGCCTCTCATGATTTGTGCCCCGTATGCATCCCACCCATTTGAGTTTCGGACTCATGGGAAGTACCTCTCATTTGGCCAATGAGGTGGGAAAAGCTAGAAACTAGTAGCAAAGACTGATGGACACATCAGAGATTGTCGTACTCTCTATCTAGGATGACACATGTCCAACCACTTGATCTGGGATCACGTCTAGTGAGGTTTCGGACCTCCTACTGACTTCGGGTCAGATAAACCAACTTCGGGTTGGTATGTGACTCTTTGAGTCCATGTGAGGTTTCAGACCTCCAACTGACTTCAGGTCAGTGACACTAACTTTGGGTTAGTATATATGACTCTCTTGAGTCCAAGCGAGGTTTCGGACCTCCTACTGACTTTGGGTCAAGTAAACCAACTTCGGGTTGGTATGAGACTCTTTGTGAGGTCGATAGAGGTTTCGGACCTCTAGGGGAATGATGTCTTTGGGACTGACCCACTTCTGTTCTGAAATAGAGAGGCTAGCAAAGCAAGTTACGGCGGGATGACACACGATGTTTGATTGCACAGGTGGATGGAGTTCTCCCTAGTTGAGAGGGAGTGTTAAAATTGGACAACTAGGTCCAAACTCCATGTTGTGATGCTCAGATGAAGACACCAATATTTTTATTGGGTTCCTCTTTCAAAGAGGTGCAAGATCGATCTAAAGATCATCTTGATCCAATGAGCAGAACATTTATTTTGAATTTATTTTTAATACTTTCAAAATATGTGCAAGTCGGCCTTAAGGTTTTACACCCCCAGCAAATGTGTCACACACCCTCAGTGATTGATATAAATAGAGTCAATGTTGGAGGACATTTCAATCATCTCATCACACACATCCTCATCCCGTAAATATGGATGATGCCATAAATGGATGCCGTAAATCTGGATGATGCCGTAAATATGGATGATGCAATAAATCTAGATGATGCCATAAATGGATGCCGTAAATCTGGATGTCGTAAATGGATGCCGAAAATCTGGATGCCGTAAATATGGATGATGCCGTAAATCTGGATGATGCAGGAAATGGATGCCGTAAATATGGATGATGTCGGAAATCTGGATGTGGGATTCTTTTGTTGAATTATGTTGATTTTTGATGAGTTGTCTTTAAGGGCTATGTGTGTGACACTTCTGGTTGGCTAACCGTATTGAGACTTTGCTAGTTGAAGCATCCTGTTGACCGCCGTAACGCACCAACACACTTATATTTTTTTGGCTTGTCTTCTATCGATCAACTGGTATGTTCTATCAACACTTTACTTTCTTGTTTATGTCACTGCTGACTGACATTGGGGATAAAAGTAAAGTTGCATCAAGCATAGAACATCTTCAAAAATTTACATAATGCTACGTGTCTGGCATCTTCGATGGTTTCGAGTTTACATAATTTTAATTCTTCCCGAATGTAATCTTTAAACGATACATTTTTAATAATTCTTAGTCTGAAAACCCTCTTTGCCTTACTACTAATACTTCCCATTCGTGAGTGTATTCAGTCACCGATCCTTTCTGTTTGAGGTGAATGAATCTTTCGTATACATCATCCTCTTCCTCGTCATGAAACCTTTTCAACAGAGAATTCTTAAAATTTTCCCAGTTGAACGAAAGACCATTACATTTAGAGGACCACCACATAAACCAGTCGTATGCTTCTCCTTCTAGGTAGTTAGATTTGTTATGACTTTTCCTTGCGAACCTAATGGTAGGTTTGCAAAGAAAATGGCATCCATTTTGTTACGCTAGATCCGAAGAAGAGATGTCCCCGTCCTTCAGCCCTGGCAGATCACAATCCTTCCACGATCTCCGTGGATGAACACCTGCACACAGAAGAAACGAACAGATACATGCATAGGAACCAGCATACGTAACTAAACATCGGTCAGAAAAGATATGACTCGCATTAACATGATGGAAAAAGGAGTGGAACCATAATCATAGTCATCTATTAAAATGATAAACGAATAGAAGTTACAACCAAGTTCTGACGTCGCAGCTTCCTTCGAACGGGTCTCCGGTCGTCCACGTCTCGCAAAGCTCGCCAAGGAAAGGGAAACCTCTCCGGAGTCTCGTAACAATGGTCTCCTCGCTTGAATGGGCCTTAAGAGAAAGAAGGGATTCTTTACAGCACAAAGGCACTTGGGAATAGGGAGATGCAAAGCTTCAGCACTTCAAGACTAGCTTGCCATGGATCTGAGCAAGCTTTTATAGATGGGGAAGGAGGGAGTTGGGATCCCTATTATTAGGGGATTGGCCCTATCAACAAGGAAGGTTCCATAGAAGGTGGCAAAACTACTTCCCTTCCATAGAACTCCCGCAGCCAAACCTCCCAACTCAAGATAGGCAATGGTTGTGAGTTTGTTTTGAACTCAACTTCCGCCATCCATATTTAAAAAACAGTCCCTAAAATGGGTGGCGCGATTGCTGCTCTATGACAGAGCGCCAAGTGGCGCGACCTCTTTACAGGATTTCCCTGATTGGCGCGAGCACTGAACTGTCTACCCGCGCCAATGCAAAAAGAGCCGTTTTTCATGGATTTTGCAAGGAGATGTCTCAAGGGGAAATGAAGCTCATACTCAGAGGGATGCAATGATGATGTTTTCAGTGCATGACAGTGTTCACAGGTCACGTTATGGGTCCTCCATTGTGCGGGACGGGGAATGGTAGGGACGGTGACAAATTATTGTGTAACAGATGCCCCCTAAAGCATGAGGCCCGAGAGAGAGAGGGGTGAAATGCTTTACGAGAACATGTCCAACTGAAGGCCCGCCGTCGGAAAACCTGCGCAGAAAGATACAACTGATATCTCAAGTACATGATGTATATATATGGTATGGACGCAGCCATCCGAAACAGAGTATGCTATAATCCAGATCCAGGGTATGGGCGCAGACATCCAACTAAGATCGAACAAATAGACTCAGGTATGGTCGCAGCCATCCAATCAGTGAGTCATGTACATAATGATAATAATCCACAATCGCAGCCTGGATTACAACAGACACAATCCAGGGTCTTGCGCTCCATCTCGACCCAAACAAGTACAAGTTCGAGCATGTGAGTATGTGAGCTGATGTCGAACATGCAAGAACATCGTCTGATTACCAGCCAATGATGAAAGCCGTTAACAGACGCGAGAGAAACCACCAATAATGACAATGGTCCTCAAGGTACTACAGGTACAATCTACGGCGTGTGAATAAATGAGATGACGTCGAACACCCGCAGAATCATTCGATCGGAAGTCAATGATATAAACTTCACGTCGAATGCGACGAACCTGCCATTGAGGCATGCAGGCTCCAAGGTACCATCAGGAGTCTCTAGACCAACTTCCTGGATAATGAGTTGAAGTCAACAGGAAGTGACCTTGATCGAAGGTGGGCCATAATGATTCCCACATCATCGACACGAGACAGAGGAACATAATGTTTTGTTGTGAATCGGGGCCATATGAGAAACAGAGGAAGGTTGATATTCGCAGAGGCCAACTTCTCTTGAACATATAAACGGCACGACAATGGACTTGGCAGTATTTGACATCAACAGATCAAAGGTCATGGCGACGAGGCAGTGAACAGAGGAGAGGTCAAAAGAGATTACCCAAACCCATGGAAGCAAAGTGAAGCAACGAGATGAGATGTCCCCAACCCGACACGAATGCAGACAAGTGCCATGTTCAAGAGCGACATACTGCCGACGACAACGACGATGGTTCCATTTTCCCCCACCATTTCGGTGAGTACCTCTTTATTTTTACACAAGCTTTGAAGAGGATACCATATGCTTGTCATATAAATCCGTCCTTCGGACGAATCCATCCTAGTACATTTAACGAGCCCTAGGAAGGAGAAACTCGAATAACGTCATTTCGACTGAATCCAATGTCATTAGGGTTTAACGAGTCTGACAAAGGGAGAACTCGGCATCTTTTCATGTTTAGAGAGTTTGAAAAGACAGCGGAAAAGAAAACTCCACAGGTCCCTTTTCGTAAATAGTTCCCCAGATCCGAAAAGGTAGAAAACAATATCCCGGAAAACCTCCTAGTCGCGATAGGCTAGGGTATTCCTTTTTCGTAATCAATCCATCCCAGCCCGAAAAAGGGTTAAACTTATACTGGGTGGATGTCGATTCGTGTCCATTTTAACGAGATTGAAACGACAAGGGCCTCGGCAATCTTTTCATATTTAGAGAGTCAGAAAAGAGCTGAAAGATGACTCCTCCTGGAGGAACGAGTGGTATAAAGGGTAGCAACTGGTTCCGGTAATGGTGGAACTGCTCAAAACAAATAAAGGTCAAGAGGCTAGCTAACAAGACCACTCATTGCAGCGGTTCCTCAGGAACAGGTAA
Source organism: Pinus albicaulis (assembly GCA_034641835.2). Lineage (NCBI taxonomy): Eukaryota > Viridiplantae > Streptophyta > Pinopsida > Pinales > Pinaceae > Pinus > Pinus albicaulis. Next base: position 1,420,434,010 of record CM076572.1, on the reverse strand, counting down.
AACAACCAAGTGAAGGCATATGATCGGCCAAGCAGATAGTGACGATGGAGTGAGAAAACCAAGGCTCATCTGGAAAAAATAGGCTGATAAAATGGCAATCACAAGGGGTAAAATGGATGGTTTCTTTTTTACACAAGCTTGAAATCAAGAAACTCTGCTTGAAGTTGGTTTCATTTTTACACAAGCTTGAAACAAAGATAAACTATGCTTGAAACCGGTTTCATTTTTACACAAGCTTGAAACGGAAACAAACTATGCTTGAAAAAAGTAAGCATGCCCCCAGCATGGTGACTCAATTCGAGGTACATGCCCCCCAAGCTTCAGTCCATATGAAAGGCAAATGGAGTGAAGGTTCAAGTGACGAGATCAAGAGAAAGACTCGACTGGGATTTTACGAGATCTAAACAAAGACTCGAATTGAACGGGAACGTGTTTCATTATTTTAACGAGGTTGACACATTAAAAGAACTATCCTCAAACACCTTGTTTCATGGTTTAGGGAGCTTGACACAAGACCAGGAATTGTGCTCCGACAAACCTTGTTTCATTTTTTAAGGAGCTTGACACAAGACAAGGAACTATGCTCCGACGACCTTGTTTCATTTTTTAAGGAGCTTGACACAAGACAAGGAACTCTGCTCCGACAACCTTGTTTCATTTTTTAAGGAGCTTGACACAAGACAAGGAACTCTGCTCCGACCGACTTACATCAAAATGAAAAAGAAGGCGGTGCTTCCAAGAGTTCCACTCCTGATGGAAGGAAAACATCCTGGAAGTCAGGACCCAATGCCCCCAGCACCTGATGCACGACGGCATCATCACTGAGCACAGGCACGGGGTAGGTAGACACATAGTTGACCTGCGGTGGAGTAGATACAACGGGTGGATAGAAACCAGGAGGGGGTGATGGCGGACCAGATGCCATATTAGGACCAAAGAACGAAAGCTGATCAATGGTCACGATCCGTCCTTCATGTGGAAAGCACATCACGCGAAAGAGGGAGGAGACAAGTGCTCCCATGGCATAGGTGTAATCGCGCCCCAACAATAGATTGAAATCCAAGGGGCCCGGAACGACCATCACATCCATATGGACGGTTTTACCTCCCAAAGTAACAGGTAACCTTAGAAGGATCCCCAACGGTTGACTCGTCCTTCTATTGAATGCCAACAGATTCTGCGTAACAGGCGCAAGCGGCGGCGAACCAAAAGCTTGCCAGGTAGTTGAAGACAGAATACTAACAGACGCACCTTCGTCTATAATGGTGCTGGGTACAACCAGACCAAGAGCCTGTACTGTGATCTCGAAAGGCACATAAGACGAAAGGCGAAATCCTGCAAATCGATTCCAGTCAAAGGAAGCGACCAAACTACTCGGAGGGGCTACCATCGACAAGTGAAGGTCTTCCCCTGATGTTACGGTAGAAGAAGCCTCCTCCATGACCTCCATCTCGAAGGTGGGAGGAATATCCTCCGTAGCCTCCATCATGGGAGGTGGAGGAGGGGCTTCTTGAAGTACAGGGACAGGAGAATCTTTCTCCAAGTCTGAAGAATCTGAAGAGATCAGAAGGACATGGGGGGTGTGAGGTCCACTCTCGACAGAAAAGACCTGGTGCACCGTGGACGGGGCCAGTTCAACCGATCCGACGACCAATGGTTGGTCAGGGACGGATTCGTGAATTTGAATTTCTGGGGGAGTGGGATCGACCAAGGATGACTCTTGACCAATCATAGGATCAGCTGGCGGAGGACTCAAAGAAAGTCGATTATAACCGGGTGGAAGGCGTGGTGTAAAACCGGCTGGGTTGTCCAAGACTTGCTTGGCTTCATCCATATAAGGACAAAGGTGAATGGCATGGTGCCCTTCACACAACTTACAGGGATTGGTGATCTTACCCTGCTTCTTAGAGTTCTTATCAACAGCAGCTGAAGACGTGCCCCCAACTTGACTCCCGGAAGACAAAGGCAATGGTGGACGACCGTTGGACCATGCTTCAAGCACCTTGGGAATGCCAGGGCAGTCTCGAAGAAGATGGTCTCCCGTGCACAACATGCACGGGAACTTGACTTTCCGAGGAGGGTTGGAAGGACTATCGAGAGGAGATTCCTTAGGGACAGTAGCCGTACATTTAGCCTCTCGCTTATCGGACTTCTTCTTCTTTGTCTTCTTCTTCTTCTTAGCCACCTGGTTACTCGAATCCAGGCTTTCACCAGGCGAAGTAGAAGATGAGGACGCAGAAACAGGCGAAGAAGGGGAGAGGTCCACCTTGGAATCAACATGATGTTGTTCCGGTGGAGGAACTGACTGAACAGTAGCGGAGTTATTTGGGACAACAGAGGTTGAAAACAACCAAACAGGCAACCCAACAGTTAACCCAGGAAGGGACAACGTCGCCATGTAAGGAGCACCAACATTCCCAAAAGGAGGAAAATGACCAGGATTCCCTTCTGAGGGGATTCCTTGGTTGGTAAACTCTGAAAAAGTTGCCATCAAAACTCAAAACCACACACGGGCCGAAAAAGAGTTAAGACACACGATCAAACGGGCAACAAGCAATATCTAAACGGGTGTGTAATCGTGGGAGATTGATTTTACCACATTGGAAAATAAACAAACTCTACCGTTTCATGTTTTAAGAGTCGAGAAACGATAAAAAGATGACTCTATCTCTTTCAGAGTTGATACAAGCGTGAAAGGACAAGCGCTTGACGGTCTTTTCAAGTTTAGGGAGTCAGAAAAGACCAAATGACTGCTTAGGAAAAACTAGGCACAAAGGGTGTACCAAATATCCGTGAACTGCAATATACACCTTGGTTTCAAAAAATGAAACAGAAATCGACCAAGGACTTTCCGTACGTGCAGGTAGTCTCCCCGAATGCTGTGTTCGGTGTATCACGGGTATAGGGCGGCAGACTCGGCTTCCTATGGATAAAGGATTGAAAACCTATAGGGGTCTTCCTTTATATACGCGACGGTACGGGGAGCGCAAGTCCGTACTAGCGCTGTCTAAAGCCAACAGGCGAACGACAGCTGCTAGGTTTAACGACGCCGGAACACGTCTCTAGCCTAGACCTTCTAAATATGTTTCGTTAAGTTCCAATGTTGCCTTAGGTTAATTGAATAAATTTTACAATTGATCTTCAATTAAGTTTGAATTTCCAGGCCCTATCGTATGTAGCGTCTCGAAAGACTCCTAAATGCAAGCTATATGCCACAGTGCAACATTTCGTTCGATGAAAACTAGTTAAATAAGAGTTGAGAGCTTTTATGCAAACGAAATGAACGGAATACAAACAACAATGTCTCTAATGCAACTAATGCAATTGCACACTTTTCATTCAAACACGAATCACTAGTGATATGGAAAAGATCACAATTTGCACTAATTAATCAA